>WNGS01142304.1:11272957-11297874 GCA_020271785.1 Procambarus virginalis | reverse complement strand
CCACTTTAAGACCCCGAGCCAACGCAGAGACAGGAGCGCAGATTGAGTTATCTGGAAGGTTCTGGAGGCCGCAAACCGGGGCCCAACCAGGTTTTTACAGCCAACCCGACCACACTTGGGCTCTGGTCCGAGTGTATTCATTGTAATCTGACTGGGGCATAAGAGTGCGAACGCCATTACTTGTAGACCCGAGAGTGGTAAATTCACTGTAATTATTAAGGCGTTAAGAATAAAATAATATTAAGGAATTAAACCATTTAATACCTTTAGGAACAAAACAGTACCCCGATGAAGTTGGCTGATGACACAGAGCAGTTAGTACACAAAACACAACGAGGATACCTCCCATATGATACCTGTATTATTTTTAGTTTTTCTTATCAGTACTGACTGTATTATTGTCGTTTGTCTGCATAAACGGACACAAGCCAAGAGTGCATCCGGTGATGGATTACAATACTGTGAGTCAAGAGCATTACATATACGAACGTAAGGAATTATCTAGTGCTTAAAGGAAGCGTCAAACAACCGAGCTTGTTTGATGAAGAAATATGTCACGCAAAGATAACCAAGAAAAAACATACTATAAATAATATATCCACATCTGTAACATATCTTTCGCATCAGTTGAGACTAAGAGTTGTATATATCTAATGTCTTGTTCAATGACAGGATCTAGCTAGTATCTTGTTCAATGACAGGATCTAGCTAGTATCTTGTTCAATGACAGGATCTAGCTAGTATCTTGTTCAATGACAGGATCTAGCTAGTATCTTGTTCAATGACAGGATCTAGCTAGTATCTTATTTAATGACAGGATCTAGCTAGTATCTTGTTCAATGACAGGATCTAGCTAGTATCTTGTTCAATGACAGGATCAAGCTAGTATCTTGTTTAATGTCAGGATCTAGCTAGTATCTTGTTCAATGACAGGATCAAGCTAGTATCTTGTTCAATGACAGGATCAAGCTAGTATCTTGTTTAATGACAGGATCTAGCTAGTATCTTGTTTAATGACAGGATCTAGCTAGTATCTTGTTCAATGACAGGATCAAGCTAGTATCTTGTTTAATGACAGGATCTAGCTAGTATCTTGTTTAATGACAGGATCTAGCTAGTATCTTGTTCAATGACAGGATCAAGCTATTATCTTGTTTAATGACAAGGATCTAGCTAGTATATTGTTTAATGACAGGATCTAGCTAGTATCTTGTTTAATGACAGGATCTAGCTAGTATCTTGTTTAATGACAGGATCTAGCTAGTATCTTGTTCAATGACAGGATCTAGCTAGTATCTTGTTCAATGACAGGATCAAGCTAGTATCTTGTTTAATGACAGGATCTAGCTAGTATCTTGTTCAATGACAGGATCTAGCTAGTATCTTGTTCAATGACAGGATCTAGCTAGTATCTTGTTCAATGACAGGATCTAGCTAGTATCTTGTTCAATGACAGGATCAAGCTAGTATCTTGTTCAATGACAGGATCTAGCTAGTATCTTGTTCAATGACAGGATCTAGCTAGTATCTTGTTCAATGACAGGATCTAGCTAGTATCTTGTTCAATGACAGGATGTAGCTAGTGTCTTGTTCAATGACAGGATGTAGCTAGTGTCTTGTTCAATGACAGGATCTATCTAGTTCCTACAGGATGCTAGTACAGGATAGTCTGGATGGCTTTTGGAGGTATCTTGAAGTTGAGGAAAGATGCGGAGCCGTCTGTCACTGTCAGCTGTTTTTCATCATCATCCCTGTGAACAAAAATAACGACACGTTAGCAAAGCGGAGAAGTTCTCGTTGTTCAAGTCCTCAAGTGCCTCTTGAATTCGTTTTTTTTTTTCAAAACAGGAAGATATGGGTCCTCTGGTAGGTTAGGAGGCAGGAAATTCTCCTAAATTATCAAAACGTCATAAAACAACCCGTCCTCTTAAAAGTAACGTCGCTTTTCGCTCGTATGCGCACTATGGCCAAAAATAGACGTAATTTAAAATAAAATCGGCTCACGAAAGTGATGTACTGTCCCGTTTTCTGTTTGAGTCCTGCAGCTTAGGCTGTTTGGTTAGGAGAGATCATTTTCAATTAACGTTTTTCATGACGTTTTGAAACTTTAGGAGAATTTCCTGCCCTCCTAACCTACAAGAGGACCCTAACTTACTGTTTTGGAAAAAAAATTTGTTTTAAATTTTTTTCATTTTCAAATTTCGTCCACTTTCAGCCATACGAGCAAACGGCCAAATTCAGACATAATTTGTAAGAGGACAGGTTGATAAATAGACAAAAATCTGCTAATAATGCTTAAAGTTCTATTTTCTACCCAAGACGGTGGAGTTATAACAGTTATTATGAGTCCATCATAGGGAGTATAACTTATCAGAGAGCAAAGATACACATTTTTACACATTTATTCTTATATAATACCACAATATGTTGGATTTGTTCAAAGATACACATGTTTTAATGAGGGTTCCTTGGAGTCCGTTCAGTTACACAAAGCCAACGAAGCCAGACAATATCTCTTAGAATTCTCTGTAGGCAAGGAAAAAATGTAACATATTGTTTACTATAATGTCAGTGCTGACTGTAGAACTTAAAAGGCATAATTTTACTTCAAAATAAACTCGTTTTATAATAAAATAAGACGTAAATAGGTATCAGGTGACAACCGATCAATGGGAGCTGTGATGTAAGAAATATTGATACTGATTACGTTTGTTAATAATACTTAACGTTTTAAATACACTCTGATTGGCTTAAATTTAAACGTTTATTATGACCACATTCCATAGACTATAGCTTATGGGTGAACAAAGACAAAGTTATACATCGCCGGTGTTCAGGCACTATAATTTACACTATTATAATTCCCGGTCTGGAAACAAGCACATGTGATTGGACACTTCACCAGCCGAGGCAGCACCGTGATTGGCTGAACAATAATATGAACAACGTTACCTTCTCTCTGCTTGTCCAAACGAAAAGCACTAGTGACATCTATCGAAAATTAACTTGCTAATTAGCAACAATTAACTAATTAGCACCAAAATTGCTAATAACTGCATATGATCACCTTTTGAACCATGCGTACAGATCTGATAGAGAACTGAAGAACACTTCATAACACAACGACATAAGAAGAAATACATGACACTTCATGAATCTAGGTTCCAGACGAGTGGCAAGAATTATTGTGGCTAATAGTTCCTTATAACAACTTAATGTTAATACAAACCAGTCTCTTAATATACATAAAGTGTATTATGTGTGATATTATATAAGTATAAGTGTGTAAAATATTGTGCATACATCATTTCTAAAATCAGTCATGATTGATTTCGTACAGTGTAAGCAAGAATTTTCAGGCCTCTATAGTTGGCCTTCAGTGAATTGGTTAATTTAGTTTTCATTACATACATTTGTACCTACCGTACATGCTTAATGATAGTGACAATGTATGATTATTTTCCTATTTGAACAAAACTTGGTTAAGCTCGTACTTATAAACAACAATGCATGCAACGTTACCTTTGTATGTCATAAGTCGGCTGTATTTTGCAACGAGAGACAATTAAAACACCCTGAGAGATAATATATTGAGCTCGAGTCAGTTTCCTTTCTTACTTGTTGAGGACAACGACGACAGTGCGACCTGACGGGTCGATGAAGGCGGCCGCCTCCAGCCAGTTTGACGAGGTCGAGCTGGAGATCCGCTTAGCACCGGGAACCACGAACTTGCTCAAATGACCGATGGCATAGAACATTGGCTGCTTGTAAAACTCCTTAGCTTCCTGCAGAGGTAAAATGTAATTGGTATGTATCAGTTATATAACCGTAATATAATTTATCCATATTCCCATTAGTTTCAGTGCAAGCAATTATATGTGCCAGTTAACTCCACTTAACTTATTCCTGAGAGGTCCACGTGCCAAGAAGTTCCACAATAATCTTAGGTCCACTAATTACAATTAATATATCTTCCCAAGGATACAGGCATCACTCAGGACGCCGTGAGGTAACCTGCTGAATGTTAGTCTATTTGACAAAGTGGGGCTTGTAACATAAGCCCCAAGAATGGAAACATTGTTAGTCAGTCTAACTCGAAATGTGGTTTAGTACAGACGCTCAAAAGATACACCTCGGATCTTAAACACCATTGACATTCATCAGCAACAATGTGACACTCGTCGAGCCCAGTTACTCTCACAAGAGTCTTCAGCCTCGCTACAGAGCAGACAGCCAGACTATGGTCGTATCCGAGCTTCCAGCTCTCGTCTTGCATTATAGCTCTTAGATCCCTCCAAATTCGAGCTCCATGCTCTACGCTCTCACCCCGCATCCGAGCTCACCCCGCATCCGAACTCCATGCTCTCACCCCGCATGCGAGCTCCACGTTCTCACCCCGCATCCAAGTTCCACGCGTTCACCCTACATCTGAGCTCCATGCTCTCACCCATATCCGAGTTCCATGCTTTCATCCTGCATCCGAGCTCCATGCACTATGCTCTCATTCCGCATCTGAGCTCCACGCTCTACGCTCTCAACCCATACCAGAGCTCTCTATACCCCGGCCTTACTCAAGTTCTCTGCTCCCTGGTTCAGGCCTCGTCTAAGCTGTCACAACACGCCACTACATTACAAACATCTGACTGCTGTAACCAAGCCTTAAAAAAATATAAAAAACCACAAAAACTTTGTTTTAACACCCAGACTCATCTACGTGAACAAACGTTACTATTATTACACTGCGAATTCTATAAATATGAACATTGTAATGTTCATATGTATGTGATTAGAGTGCCTTCCCACAGACACCTCTGCAAAAAGCTAATATAATGTGTATTCTTTGAAACATCTTAGGGACATATGCACTACAGAACTACATCAGCAACTACATTTCTAGTATATTAATTACTCACAGAAGAACCACTTGTCTCTTTATTTGTCCTCGTACCAACAATTGTTTTACATATATATCCAGTAGAGGGTACTTCAGAATTATATATAATACAATCTAAACTGTACTGAATGACTAGAGAATTGAAGATAATATTTGGTGTATACTGACGGCGTTGATAATGACGGGAGAGTCGAGGAAGATGTTAGCCCAGTTGGGTCCCCCCAGCGTGTCCAGAGCCATGTTCCAGTCCACCCAGCCCGTCGAGTAGTGGTTCACAGCCTGCAAACATCACAACATTTTACCATAATACAATACTTTTTATAAAGCTAACGATCTCTTCCTGCACGTTTGAGGAAGAACAATAAATGGTCATTAAAGTGCTATATTTATTTTGCTAACGTAATTATAACTGAAGGCGGTACTCACATCCAACATGGAGTGGACGTACTGTTCAGCACGCAGCCATGACCCAAGATTGACACTTAATTCCGACCCCTGAACGTTCCATCCTGAAAAATATATTTATTCGTCAACAATGTATAAAGTATATAATATGTTAAAGATAAAGGTCAATTCTAGCAAATATATATAAATATATATATATATATATATATATATATATATATATATATATATATATATATATATATATATATATATATATATATATTAACGATTAGGTTGTTGGTAATGCCTGGGGTCGACCCGTTATTAAGGACAGATCATGAAACTATGTACTCGGTAGTCACTATTTCATCTCCACTGGCTTCATAGGGATCGTCATGGGAACCAATGTACCTTACAAAAGGGCACTGGGGCCCATCTAGACCAGTCTATGACAGTTTTCTAACATCTACCATTCACCCTACAAAACTGTATGAAAGTACCCCCAAGCATCTACATTTCAAACATGAACATACATAATTCTATTACGTGTGTAAATCACGAAAATTAACGTGATGAAAAATGTGATAGTGTCAGACCACGAAGGAAGGATTGAAACAGTAATTTCCTTAAGTACTTTCGTATTTAACAATACATCTTCATAAGGATGGATTTACAAATCAGTAGATTGGTTATATAGGCAGGAGAGGTGAAGTAAAGTGGGGGTACAATGACACATATATGAATGGGATTGGGTGGATATAAATAAATGGACCATTAAAAACAAAGGAGAAGATAGACCATATCAACACTTTCGGCACCCTCTTCCATGGGAAGAATCGAGTCTAAAGATAATCATTGAAGGAGTTCCAGTTAAAAAATCAGCATGTGACTCGCAGAGGCTCAAAGCAGTCATAGAACAACAAATGGAAACTAGACCTACAACGACTCACATCTTCACAGATGGATCAGTTGATCAAGAGAGAGAGGTTCTGCTGGGGCAGCAGTTTACACTGTGAAGATAATCTCTTTCAAGAGAGATTGAGCCTGCTCTTCCCTACATAAAGTTACTTACATATATACAAGAATAAGATGCTACCTTCAAGATACGTCTACCAGTAGCACAAAACGTTTTGACCAGGAGGCAAAACGTACCCCCAACTCCACACTCCCATGCCGGCTCGCCACCCGCCGTCAACCAGCAAACTACCATTCCCAGCCTGCCTGCTTCTGATTGGTGACCCGCCGACTGCACACCTGCACCTCTGCACCTCAGCGCCTTCTACCTGAGTCGATATCTGGGCTTGAACCAGCCATTGAAGTCAGAATATCCTTGTGCTCTCAAGCTGTGAACAACCAACTGATACATGTCTTGTTTATTGGTGGAAGTTCTCAGCTAGCGCCCATATTCTCAGCACCTTTATCGCATTTTTGTCTGTATATTATTCCTAGAGTAAATTATCCCTATTCTTCATTTTTTATGTTATATTTTTTTACTTGTTTGTTTGCACTGTACATAGCCAAGGGATTGTCTTTGTTATTGATTTACTTTCCAGTTAATTAAAGTTTCATTGTTCATACTATGTGTTTTGCGTGTCTTCCCTTACTTTACCACAGACAACAGCCAAGCAGTCTCTTTTTTTTGTAAATGTGACAGGCATTGACACCAGCCATTAGGAAGGCTGCCGAACATCTACACTCCTACACTTTCCCGTCACAACACTAACAACCATGAAGCTTACTGGAGCATGAGTAGTGGGTGCTCAACATTGCAAACAGAATTATATGCCCTGAAGGAGGCCATAAACTATACAATTGAGAATAATTTACATGATGTCATCATTCATACCGACTCTAAATCTTTGCTCCAGGCATTGTTATCCAGTCAGCACAAAGATAATATACAACTCCTCACAGAAATCCAACAAATTACAGCATTTTGTTAACATTTATTAATTCTGATAAAAATTACCTACTTAAAATTATCTGTTAGATTAAGGACCTGCCCGAAACGCTACGCGTACTAGTGGCTTTACAAGACTGTAAATACTGTACTATTCAATGTATTCTCACAAACCCAATGTACCTTCTTGTATATAAATAAATAAATAAATAAATAAATATAGGAAAAGTAATTATCAAAGGAAGGCACCAAACTGGGAAGGCTATGTAGCACCACCAAATATGCGGAGCAATCAGATGGTGCTAAATATCACCAAGGATGCCAATACAAGAACAAAAACGCATAAGGCGAACGATATCAAAAGTATCCGATTCGCCTAGAATTCTATTGAGGGACAATTAACCGTGAGGGACGGTCGGAAAGCAAGACACACGTTCGTCCTGGAAGTCAGGACATTCAACAAGAATGTGCACGATCGAAAGAGGAACAATGCAATTTGGAAAATAAGGAGCAGGGCGGCGCTTCATTAAGTAACCATGAGTTAAACGTGTATGGCCAATACGTAACCTAGCCAGAGCCATTTCCTATCGTCGGTTACGGTGGTAGAAGGACGGCCATGAGGATACGCTACTCTTAAGAATACGCATTTTGTTACCAGTAACAGGAGACCAACAACCCTGCCAACGGGCAAGGATGGAGGAATGAATAACTGGGTAAAAGTCGGAATAAGAAATACCTTTACGGGAGATGGGACAAGTGTGGATAGCTTCCTTAGCGGCAGCATCCACACACTCATTTAAAGAGACACCAACATGGCTGGGAACCCAACAAAACTCTACAACATATAGGAAAAGAAACCCATAATCTAGGGCTATCAATCACCCTAAATTGGATACCAAGTCACATTGGCATACAGGGTAATGAAAAGGCAGACTCACTAGCAAAAACTGCCACTGCTCTCACTGATGTACAGGTTCAAATACCTCCAAGTTTTTCACAGACTAAGGAGCAAATCAAGAAGAAAATACTCCCAACTATCAAAAGTCGCTACAGAGCCAAAGTAGCAGAAGGAAGATCCACTGCGATATGGTACGAACAAGCCACCTGGTACTACTCTTTCAAGCCTGACAAAAAGATATCCAGAGACATTGCAGTAGCCATACACAGACTCAGACTTGGTTACAAGTACTGCAGGGAGGTAATAAACCCAACAGTTAAAGAGTATCAAATACGTGGAACAGAAGCAGAGGTGCCACTGTTGCACTACTTACTGGAATGTGAAGCTACTGAAGCCCTGCGCATCAAACTCAACATTAATCCAACGACAGCAGCTGCATTAGATGCACATTCCACAGCAACTACAATGATTAGAAAAGCCGTTGAAGAATGGGACTCACTAGTGAACATTCTGCACCTACATCTGCCACCAAGATAATGTTGTTAAAACAAGACTAAAACCAGTGCACTAAAACAGAAGCGAAAAAGAAACAGGGAAGGAGGAAACCCCACCTCCATTTAAAATTTTGACCCAAATATCAGAGTAACAAGGTTATGGCTAGTAACCGAACTTAATTACGGGCTCACCATAGCTCGTGCTACATGGACATTTCGTTCTGAGTAGCTAAATCTAAAACAATATCAACAACAGGATATGAATTGGAGCTGCATCGTACGGGCCAATAGGCCTATACCTGGATATTAATATCATTAGATAAAGAATATTAACAAGGTATTAGTGAGACAAATGTGTATCAATGATCGTACTCAAATTGCCCTTTAACTGACCTATCAAAAATGGATCTAAAGTATATAAACCACTGCTAATGTTCAAATTATATGATTTTGTAATCTGTATTAAAGCAGATTCAATTATGTTCCTATTGAAAGTGATTTTACAATTCGTTATTGAAGAAGCCATCTCCCAATCAAGTTGGTGAGAATTTTCTGGCAAATGAACAAAGCATACAAATTCGTCTGTATTTACATTTGTGTTGCGCATGACCCAAACAACCTCTTCATAGTCCTTGAGAAATTCCACTGCAAAATGAATGCTGTAGTTCTTGATTATAATTTTAGTTTGTCTTGTCTGTGGGTTTGCTTCCAACAACTGAATATTTTACCTTGATACTCAAGGCTGATGTCTGTGAAGAACCGCCGGCACTGTCCCCCTGCACCCATGCAATGACGTTGCCACCTACACATCTGGGGCCAGATTTACGAAGCAGTTACGTACGTACTTACGAATGTTTTTCTTCTTAACATAGGCATTTACGTATGAAAATCTTAGTAAGTATAGTCCGTTGCACTAAGGACGGTCTCGGCCACTCGTAGCGTTACAAAAACTGGATATAACTCAAATTTTCTCTACTACACAACATGGAGGATCAATTTTAGTATAAACAAACAATTTAGCTAGCGAGTCTCGTCAAGAGGATTTCTCTATGTTAACTATATATGCATTCTCTGCTTGCAACTTGTAGTATATATGTCTTATGATTTTAGAATTAGTTTTATAATAGCAAGATATTATACCAGTAATTATTAAGTAAATAAACACTGAACATGAAATATAGGAGAAGGTGATATGAACCTGGGCTGGTGGGAGCATTTACTACCACCAAATGCCCCTGTTCACCTAGCAATAAGTATAACTAGGGGGTGTACCTTAGCTATATATACCCATTTTTAATTGATTTTGTTTGGTATTATTTTGAAATTAAATCTGGGCAAGACATAAAATAAAAATATGCTGCACAAATGATGTTGGGTTAGGATAAGGGTAAAAACTTCAAAAACTTATCTCATTGAATACTGAAATGTATAATTATGACTACATGGACTATTATTGCCTGTTAAAAAAGAGAGGGGGGAAGTAGGGGGTCCAAGACCTTCTCCAGATACACAATTTGGCTGTGTGTAACAATAAGTAATTATCAAAAGAAGGCACCAAGCCTGGAAGGCTATGTAGCTGTAAGGCAGTGAGGTGAGGCAGCTACTTATTTAAGGAATGCTCAGCTGATTCCTCTGCATTTAGCATGGAACAAATTTGTGTCCAAGACCTCATCCTGTTACACAATTTGGCGGTGTGTAACAATAAGTAAGCTATTATCAAAAGAAGGCACCAAGCCGGATTTGTTCATTTGATGCATCACGTTAGTGTGATTTCAGTGTGTAATAAGAGTCATAATATTGGTGAAGCTAGACGCAATAAGGCCCTAACACAATGGTCGGATGCAAGTGATACAGCACCTATGAGGACGATACAGCGAGCGTATCCAGTAGTAGCTCTGAGCGTCACCCTTGCAATCCTATGCTATCTACAATTTATTTAGATGATACATACTGTAGAGGAATCGTTTTCTGCGTTCAGTAATGATGCATCTGATACAAATTATCATAGATGAACAGTGTTAGCGGCTTCCATGGTGGTGTTTTCCATAGATATTTTCAAGAATACCTGAATCTCTTCCTAACTGACGGGCACTCTTTGAGGCTTGCTGAATCTCTTCCTTTGTGGGACCATACAAAGCAATATTTTCAAGACTTACCTTACAAATTGATCTTTTCCTATAATCTTTTCAATACTACCTTATGCTTTACAAGATTGGCTACATACAACCTACAAGTACTAAAGCCAAGGGTGTACATGAGTGCGTTATTTGCAAGCACACAGAATGAAGAAACAGGAAGCGAAAATTTATCCGTACCTGGTGCACTGGGAGCGTAGTCGCGCTGTGTACCATGGGCTACGTCGTTGATTATTACTCACTTACGAAGTACTGAGTGTGTAATACAGTGTGTTACTGTGTAAATAGTGTGTGAAACTGTACATATTGTAATTTTAGTGAAATTTTAACAGGTAATATTGCGACAATAAACATTTACTGTTTACAATAAACAATTTACTGATATTGATCCTGATCGAAATCTTTTGTCCCATATCCACACAAATCAGCACATTGATCATCATTATTGCAGGTATTACACAGCAAATCTTGCAAAAAACAAGCTTCTAAATAGCACCTGTTTATCAGTTTACAACCAAAATGTTAGGTCACTTGGTAAACATTTTGATGATATAAATGCACTATTCACAGCACTAGGTACTAAATTATCATTCATCATTTTAACAGAAACTTGGCTAAGTAATGACTATACCCAACCCTACAATATAGCTGGTTATAAAGCCATTCATAACTGCAGGCTTAATAAAAAAGGAGGTGGCACAGCAATATATTACAAAGATACCTTCATCTGCAATAGTGTTATTAGTGATAGAGACGACTATTGTGAATATACCTTTGCCAAGTTCTCCAGTAAATCCCTTAAGTCCTCCCTGACCATCGGTGCCATCTATAGATTTCCTAATACCAACATAGCTTCATTCTCAGACAACGTAAGGAATCTATCTTATCATAAATAACAATCTCAACAAAAACCACATCATTCTGGGAGGTGATTTAAATATTGACCTGGATCTTCAAAACAACCCTCAAGTTGACTATTTCCGTAACAGCATGAACTCCTGTATGCTAATCCCCACAATCACCAAGCCCACCCGAGTCACTCAAACATCTGCCACTACCCTGGATCACTTATGGACAAATATAACAGCTCCCCTTACATCTGGGGTAATTTATGACAGAACAACTGAACACTATTCTACCTTCCTCATAGCAAACATGGACACAACACCACCAGAAACCAAGAAACTCTCATTCAGGCTACACAGTGAATCAGCTTTAGGCAATTTCTCTAATGCACTTCACAATATTAACTGGGAATCTGAATTTAATAATACACGGGATATAAACTCATTAACTAACCTCTTTTTCTCCAATACTCTAAGCCTCTACAACACTCACTGTCCCCTCCTTACCAAACAAGTAAGTGATAAAGAAAAAATAACCCATGGCTCACAAGTGGCATAATTAAATCAATCAACAAAAACATGAATATGAAAAGAAATTTAGGATTGGCCTAGTTACAAAGGAAGTAGTTAAGAGGTACTCATCAGTGCTTACCAGTATCATAAGAAAAGCTAAACTTTCATATTATGAGACTAGATTCAAAGAAGCAAAAGGTAATATGAAAAGCACATGGAATACCATCTCTAATATCCTAGGAACTAAACAACACTCCTACAACCAGATAACACTCTCTAAGGATGGCCTTACACCGTTATCTGATTTAGAAATGGCGAATGAATTTAATAGCTTCTTTTCATCGATTGGTGCTAACCTTGCCAGTAAAATCCCACAGACTCAGTCACATATCAACACATATCTCTCAGGCAGCTATCCAAACTATCTTTTCCTTTCATCAGTCAGCCCGACAGATGTTGTCGGGCTGACAACATCTGACACCATACACTCACTAAAAACCAAAGCTGGGAACATCAGTGAAATCCCATCCATTGTCTACAAGAGCGCCTCTCACGCCCTTGCGCCACCTATAGCTCTGCTGTTCAACAAATCCCTTGAGTGTCATACCTTCCCTGATATCCTTAAAATAGCAAGTGTAACGCCAGTTCATAAAGGAGGTAATCCGGCAGACATAAACAATTATAGACCAATATCAAACCTACCCATACTATCAAAAATATTTGAAAAAATTATCTACAAACAGCTCTACTCCTATCTCGTAAAATTCGACATTCTTAGCCCCTGTCAGTTTGACTTCCGCTCCCAAAAGAGTACCAACGACGCAATTATTAGTCTCCTTGATAAAATTTACTCAGCCCTTGACAAAAATGAGTTTCCGATTGGACACTTCATTGACCTGAGAAAGGCCTTTGATACTGTTAATCACAATTACCTCTTACGTAAACTCCATCATTATGGAATCCGAGGCCATGCACTGGACTAAATCCAATCCTATCTTAGTGATAGACACCAATGTGTAGCTATCAATAATATAACCTCTCCCACTCTACCAATAACCGTTGGAGTGCCACAGGGCAGCATCTTGGAACCTCTCCTATTTCTTATATACATCAATGATCTGCCTAATGTCTCTAACATTATGAAATCTATTTTGTTTGCTGATGATACTACCCTCATCTACTCTAACCCCAACCCACATACACCAAATAATGTTGTTAATAATGAACTAAAAAAAAGTCCACTTATGGATATCAACCAACAAACTATCACTTAACATAGAAAAGACCTATTACATTTTATTAGGAAGCAAATCTACAAATGCAATTCAGCTTCAGATAGACAATGTAAACATTAGCAATAAAAATGATGGAAAGTTTCTTGGCCAATTCCTAGACAAGTAAGCAATTATCAAAAGAAGGCACCAAACCGGGAAGGCTATGTAGCACCATCAAATGTGCGGATTAATCAGAGGGCACTAAATATCACCAAGGATGCCAATACGAGAACAAAAACGCATAAGGCGAACAATATCAAAAGTATCTGAGTCACCAAGAATTCTATCGAGGGACAGGTAACCGCGAGGGGCGGTCAGAAAGCAAGACACACGCTCGTCCCGGAAGTCAGGACATTCAAGAAGGACATGCACGACCGTAAGAGGGACAATGCAATTAGGACAATAAGGAGCAGGGCGGCACTCCATCAAGTGACCATGGGTTAAGCGAGTATGGCCAATATGCAACCTCGCCACAGCAGTTTCCCATCGCTGGTTACAGTGATAGGACGGCCACGAGGAAACACAACATTTAAGAGTACGGAGTTTGTTACCAGTAACAGACGACCAAGAAGCCTGCCAACGGGTAAGGATGGAGGAATGGATAACCGGGTAAAAGTCGGAATATGGAATACCTTTACGAGAGATGGGACAAGAGCGAACAGCTTCCTTGGCGGCAGCATCCGCATGCTCATTTAAAGACACACCAACATGGCTGGGAACCCAACAAAACTCAACCGACTTAAACTTACTGTGAACAAGAAACAGCCAATGCTGGATCTCAACAACTACTGGATGAACCGGATTAAAGGACCCGAGAGCCATGAGAGCACTACGAGAGTCAACAACAACCACAAAGGAAGACTGACAACGAGAAAGCAGGAGACGAAGAGCATAAAGAATAGCATAAAGCTCCACTATAAAGATGCTAGTCTCCGGAGGTAAGCGACACATATAAGTGCGATCAGGAAAAACAACAGAGTAGCCAACACCGTCCGCAGACTTAGACCCATCGGTGAAGACAGAAACGGAGCGGGAGTGAGAAGAAAAGTGCACAAGAAAAAGGCGTTTTAGAACCATAGGAGGGGTAAAAGCTTTAGTGATGCGGGTCAAGACAGTACAAAACTGTGGAAGGGGGACTCTCCACGGGGGCAAAGAAGGAACAACACGAGGAGAAACATTAGAAACACGAACAGAAAGAGAATCCTGTAAGCGAGATAACCGGACAGAAAGAGGGAGGTAGGGAAGAGGAACAGGAACCGCAGGAGGGGAAAAAGTTAAAGCACGACAGAGGCGAGAGGAAGGATATTGTAAGGACCGCGCAAGATAGCGAAGACAGTAGCGATCACGGCGGTCCTGGAGAGACAGGAAGCCAGTGTCAACATACAAGCTAAGGACGGGAGTCGAACGAAAGGCACCAGAACTGAGGCGCAACCCAGTATGGTGCAAAGCATCAAGACGGCGAAGAGCAGAAGGAGAAGCAGACGAGTAAGCAGGGCAACCATAATCGAGCTTAGACAGGACTAGAGAGGAATGTAAAGCAAGGAGAGTGCGCCTATCCGCTCCCCAAGAAGTATGGGACAATACTCGAAGGAGGGTAAGGGCCTTAGAGCACTCAACACGGAGGTAAGAGATATGGGGAGACCAAGACAAACGAGTGTCAAGAAATAACCCCAAAAGCTTCGCGGAATCTTTGTATGCAAGGGGATGACCATAAAGTGACAAAGAGACGAAGAACGACCCGTTTCCGAGTAAAAGACATGGCACAAGTCTTAGAAGTAGAGAACTTGAAGCCATGATCGGTGGCCCAAGACGACACGGCATCAATCGCAAGTTGAAGCCGGCGCTGAAGGAGAGGTGAATCATCACCCTGACAGCAAAGGGTAAGATCATCGACATAGAGAGCGGAGAAGACACCGGAAGGAAGAGAGGAAAGAAGACCATTGAGGGCAACCAGAAAAAGAGTAGTGCTCAGAACACTACCCTGGGGCACACCTTCGTATTGCTGAAAAGAGGCAGAGAGAGCGGTACCAAGGCGCACCCGAAAGGAACGACGAGAGAGGAAGCTGCGGAGAAAGAGAGGGAGATGACCACGAAGGCCAAAAGAATGAAGCTGGGATAGAATATGATATCGCCAAGTGGTGTCGTAAGCCTTTTCCAGGTCAAAAAGGACGGCAACAACGGAGGTCTTCGCAGCAAAAGCAGTACGAATATAGACTTCCAAGTTCACCAGGACATCTGTCGTGCTGCGGCACTTGCGGAAACCAAATTGAGAAGGGGAGAGGAGGTGATGGTGTTCCAGGAACCACATCAGACGAACGTTAACCATACGTTCAAAGAGTTTGCAGACACAACTTGTGAGGGCAATAGGGCGAAAGTCCTTAGGGGAAGTTCCCAGAGACCCTGGTTTGCGAACAGGGAGGACAACGGCATCGAGCCAGTCCTCAGGGACTGACGACGACTCCCAGATCCGATTATACAGACTCAGTAAATACTGAGACGTGCACGGAGGGAGATGGCGAAGCATCTCATAATGAATACCATCGGAGCCCGCCGCCGTAGAACCGCAGAGGGCCAGGGCAGAACGAAGTTCAGAGAGAGAGAAGGGATCGTTATAGGAAAGTCGAAGACGAGTGCAGAAATCTAAAGGACGAGACTCAAGGACAGGTTTACGAAGAAGGAAAGATTGGGGAAGATGAAGACCAGAGCTAACAGAAGAAAAGTGGGAACCCAGTTCGGTAGCGACCTGCAACGGGTCCGCCACAAGAGTACCATGGAGGTGAAGGACCGGGGAAACATCGGGAACGAACTTACCCGCTATCTTGCGGATACGCTTCCAGATCTGTGGCAGGGGAGTTTCGGACGTAATTGTGGAGACATAAGAAGCCCAACATTCACGTTTAGCTGTACGGATGGCCCTACGGGCCACCGCACTCGCTTTCCGAAAGAAAAGAAAAGAATCGGTCGTCTGCCGACGGCGGTGCCTCTTCCAGGCTGCACGCTTACAGCAGACAGCCCGAGCACAGTCTGCATTCCACCAGGGAACGCACTTCCGTGGACCCCGAGAGGAAGAGCGAGGAATAGAGCGGAGGGCAGCATCGAAGACAGTGTCATGAAAACGATAATCTCTTTCAAGAGATTGAGAGCTCTTTCCTACTTAAAGTTATGTGATTCTACAAGTACAAGGCTACATTCAAGATAAGTCACCAGTAGCACAAAACGTTTTGACCAGGAGGCAAAACGTACCCTTCACGCGGCTCGCCACCTGTCTTCAACCAGCCAACTACCCCATTCCCAGCTTGTCTGCTCCTGATTGGTGACTCGCAGACCGCACACATGCACACCGCACATCAGCGCCATCTACCTGAGTCGGTCTGAGCCAGACCAGCTATCAACTTCAGATATTCTTTGTGCTCTTAGAGTTGACATCTCTCTCTGGCATACTAAGCTCTCTGGCTTTCGTATACTAAGGGAGGTCTCAGCCAAGCCGATATTCTCAGCACCATTTCACCATTTATCCATTTAATATTTAATCTATTGTGTTTTTTGTATTTATCTTTGTTACATTTTTGCATTATTCAGTTACCCTAGATCGTCTTTATTTTCATTTATGTTTAAAGTAAATATATAAAGTTTAATTGTTCTACTTGGTTTAACGTGTTCCTCCCTCTAACTTACCACAGACAACAGGCAAGCAGTCTATCTTTTTTTTGTAAGTGTGACCAGGCATTGACACCTGCCATTGGAGGACTGCCGAACACCAACACTCCAACACTTTCCCGTCACACATGAAAAAGGAGGAGAGGGCAAGGGAGAGGCACAAGGGAGAGGTCAGAGAGAGTAGCACTGAGGGTAAATAGGTTCCAGTCCGCTTTAGCAAACTGCCACCTAGGGAAAGAGAGGGAAGGGCGAAAAGAGAAAAAGGAAACAAGGATGGGGAAATGATCACTGTCATGGAGGTCATCAAGAACCTGCCACGTGAATTCTAAGTAAAGAGAAGAAGAGCAGAGAGAAAGATCAAGGCAGGAAAGGGTGCGAGTCCGAGAGTCCAAATGAGTGGGCTCACCAGAATTCAGAAGAGACAGGGAAGAAGAGAGGATAAACGGCTCAAGAAGGCGACCTCGGTATTCGTCAGAACATCACCCCAAAGAGAATGACGACAATTGAAATCACCCAGCAGGAGCACAGGCTCCGGCAAAGAGTCCAGGAGGTGTTTCAGATCAGGAAGAGAAAGCGGGACACTCGGGGGGAGATAAATGGAACAAACTGTGTACCATTTCCCCACAAAGATACGAGCAGCAGAACAATGGAGAGGCGAAGGAAAAAGTAAGGGGGACAAAGGGAACATCAGCGCGAATCAAGAGAGCAGAAGAATTAGGAGCCCCAGCAACGGCTGTGGGGGTGGGGAGAGAAAGGAATAGCCACGAAAACGACCAGGACGAGCACCAAGCATTGGCTCCTGGAGACAGACACAAAGGGGCGAAAACCGCGAAATCAGATGTTGGAGTTCGAGGAAATTGGCATAATAACCTCGAACGTTCCATTGAAGAATAGACATCGACGAGAAGAGAAAGGACAACAACAGAGAACAAGGAAGAAACAAAGGCGAAAGAGCAACATAGCACGTTAAAGAATATCAGGGTCGGGATCAGGGTCAGCAAAGTCAGGGTTAGGGGGCATGGGTAAACTGAGCAAAGATGGAGGGACGGAAGCAGGAGAACAGACCAGAGGTGGGTGGGCAGGGTTCGGAGGAGGAGGAGGAGACAACGGAGAGGAGCAGTCAAGGACAGCAGCATGAAGAGGGGGAGTAGAAAGAGGGGAGCGCACCTCAGCAAGGGCAGCAACCGAGAGGGAAGCAGAGGCCAAAGAAACCTCCATAGCAGGAACAGGGGGCGCAACCACTGAAATGGGAGGGGAAGGAGCAATAGAGTCAGTAGTAGGGGCCGAGGAAGAAAACGAAGCCTTCTTACCCGCCGGGGAGGAGGAAGGAGAGGAGCCAGACTTACGCTTCTGACTTAAAGAAACCGGTGTCCAAGCAACTACGTACCCGGGCAACGGATTCCAGCGTCTCAACAGGAGAAGCTGAACGAGAGCACACACGACGGCCATTAGGAGAGCGATGGACATCAGCCTGCACCGACAGGCAGTGGGGAGAGTCAAGAGATGGAGGAGAAGGATGGGAAAGAGGATCGGAGGGAGACGAGGAAGAAGGCACAGGAGACATGACAGACTGGGTAGAAAGAAGGGGAACCCCAGACAAAGGACCAGGAGGGGGACCCTTCGGGACAGAACTCAAAGGAACAGAAGAGGGGGAAGTGGGCGTATCAGGGTCCAAGGCCCGGAAACGGTTGTGAGTCTGAGGAAGGTGGGAAGGGCGAGGAGAGGAAGAGCGCAACACGCGAGCATAAGAGATGTTAGCATAAGGCGGGAGCTGGCGAACCTGGCACCTCGCCTCAGGAAAAGATAAACGCTCCCGGTGCTTCAAGTTGAGGACGGCAGCCTCAAGCTTGTAATAGATACAGGCACAGGAGAAGGTAGGATGGGCCTGACCGCAGTTGAGGCAGCGAGCCTGGAGAGAAGTGCACTCCGACTTAGAGTGACCTTCGCCCCCACACAAAGGACAGAGAGAGAGACAGTCCCAGAGGAGCAGAGGGCACCATGCCCAAACTTCCAGCACTTGTTACAAAGCCGAGGAGAAGGAATATACTCCTGGACAGAGCATCTGGCACCAGCAAGAATGACAGAGGATGGAAGGGTCCTACCATCAAAGGTAATCTTCACAACCCGAAGGGGTTGACGGCGACGACCACGAGGGGGACGAGTAACGAGTCTACCTGGAGGACAGAATGGCCTTGGGCATCAAGGATGTGCCAAATATCATCGTGGCAGTCCTGCAAATTCCGTACACCGGTCGCAACATGGGGTGGGAGGAGAATAGTGCCAACACTGGCATTCAAGCGAGCGTTCTTTGAGACCCAAACAGGAATCTCGCCAAGGCAGGATAAGGCAGCCAAGCGGGAAGCTGCATCCTGAGAAGGAGCAGCAACGACACATGTAACGAGACGAGTGGGGTTGAAGGTAACAAAGGCATCCACGGAATCAACAAGATGCCGATGGAGGGAGAAATCATCAAGAGGCGCAGAATCAAGAGGGAGGAGATGAAAGTATTTGGCCCATGAAGTGGGACCAAACAAGGCCTGATACGCATCAGTACGGGAAGGAATCGAGCGAGTGCGGTCGTGGCGCTGACGGCGTTAAGAACCCCCAGAGAGAGAGGGGGTTAAAAGGCGCAGTAGTCACAACGAGAGACTTAGCCGCACCAGGGGACGAAGTGGTCACCACTGGGGGCTTGAGGCTCAACCCAACCACAGAGGAGGGAGAGGAGCTGGGGGAGGAAGTCAGGATGGTCAAAGGAGGAGCAAGGTCGGGGCCCAACGCAACGGGGGCTACAGAGTCCGGTCTTCCAATACAGGCCGACTCGGGGGCTTGGTCGCCCACCCCACAAGCCTGAGAGGGTACAACAGAAACATTCAACGACATACAGACGAAGAGAGAAATTCATCCACGAATGTGCCCCCCATACCCACCATGGAGCCACAATTAGAGGCAGGACACCCAACAGGAAGCTATCGCCGATCATGCCGGGGCCCCCTAGGGGTGCATCGTGAGTATACGCCCCACAAACGCCACCTTAAGAATCGTCAGTCCGTCGAGATCGGGTTCAGCGATGAAAGGGGGATTGACAATAAAAGGTTCCCCTCGCTCGAGACGTTGGGTACTACAGTTCTACAGGTGCAAGAGTATGCCTCCTCAAGCACCCGGGCATCAAAATAGAAGAAGTCCTAAGGAATAAACAAAACAAGCAAAAGGTCGGCAGGAAACGACAAGCAGATAGGAGAAGAGGGGGGAGAAAAACGAAACATAAGGAAAAGGAAAAGCGATCCAGCACAATTAGAGAAGACAGCAGCAGGAGTGCAAGGCCACAAAAGGACAGAGGACTGTCCCACGGAGCATCACACTCCGGCAGCCGTCTACTAAGCCCCTCACGGCACCAATGGGCCGGATGGGGAGGGTATCCTAGACAAAGAGACTCAACTTCAGTACCCATATACAGCACAAACTAAGAAAATCTAAAACAGTGGTATACTCTCCAAATCAGTATTAGCACCTAACTCTGCTCTCATCTCTCTATATTACGCACTAATCTATCCCTATCTAACTATGGTATCTGTGCATGGGGTTCAACCACTGCAGACCCACTCAAGTCCATCATCACCCAGCAAAAATCTGCTATCAGAATAATATCAAATTCTGCTGTCAGACAACAATGAGCCCCCTGTTTAACTCCCTAACATAATCTAACTCCATGCTAAACTGCTAAACATAATCTCACTCCACAAATTCTCTTGTGTCAACTACATTTACAAACCCTGTTCTTAAATGCAAATCTTGCTCTGAAACTCTTCCTGGACAGGTGTAATAGGACCCATTATCACCACACCAGAAATAAATATCTCTTTGATATCCCCGAGTTAAGTTTAATTTGTGTAAACACTCTATGCAAATAAAGGGACCCAGTCTATGGAACTCTCTCCCTATTGGAATTGAAAGCTGTCCAACTTTTACGTCATTTAAAAACAATACTAAAAAGTACCTAATTTCATCTTCTAGTTTTTACCTTTTGCTTTAAAATTGCACTGTATCTATTGCTACCCAATCTCCCAACCTTTATGTCCCCAATCTGAACATCTTTACCATTGTGATCATTGCTGTCCTATAGTGCTGCTAATCTGCTGTAGGGGTCTATTAATCTTGTTTAAATTACCAATCAAACTGTCAATGTAATCAATCAGAGCTTTAATATACCAAATGTGCTTTAATATACTTACTAATCTCTCTCATCTCATTTTTTTTTTGCAATGTATTTGTTATCATTTTATTAATTTTGCTAGAATTTACCCACTTAAAATTATCTGTTAGATAAGGACCGGCCGAAATGATGTGTGTACTAATGGCTTTACAAGATGTAAATACTATGCTATGTATTTCACAAACCAATGTACCTTTGTATAAAATACATAAATAAATTTATTGTGGAAACATTACTGACACATTGTTACGGGCACTAGGGGTCGCAACCGGCTCTTTGCTGGAGGAACCAAAGTACTATAGTATCCGACCCCAAGTCGGTAGTGGCTTTCAAGGAGTAGGCTTGGAAATGCAAGTAAAATAACATGGGGGAGTTAAAAGGAATACGACTTTTCATCAGTTATCAATATATTCACATATCACTTTCCCATCACCTTAAATAGAATCATAAACGAAGTATTACTACAATGATATATACACGTGTCGCTCTCATAGGACACCAAGCGCTCCTCGATGCTCATGCAATGCACCTTGTCAACTTCCGTGTTTCCTCAACACACAGTAACCGTCCACAACCAGTACTGGGAAACACCAACGAGTCTACCCTAGCTGTGGGCCAGCCTATCCACAGTCTCACTAGGTGCTCCTTGTAAACGCCCACAATCACTCTCCAGCCTGGTGCTGGCAGAGAACATCAGCACACGTTGCTGGGCATCTACACGAACAAATACAAGGGTAACGAACCCCCTGGCAGGAGCTTCTTGCAACTAGCTAGTTACACTCCTCGTAGCACCTCACTGTCGGTTGTCTCTTCCTCTAGCCAGTCCCGGGATACACCAAATTCTGTCACTGCCACTTCACAGGCAGACAGCAGAATCTACTCAGTTCCTCTTCGGTGGCGGCTCCCTGCTCACGTAAAGCAGAATGAAGTAGAGATAATAGGCTGCCCTGGGTAGACTGACTGCCCTAGTACCACTGTAGCCCTACGTCGCCTCTGTGGATACAGACCGTCATCAGTAAACTGGCCGGTACTTGGGACACTAGGAAATACCACTTATGAACTCTGACATAAACATACACCTCCTCCCACAATAGATGGCATTGATTTTCTAGGCACCACCTCACCAGAGCTCAGCAACAGCGACTCTTCGGGCTGACTAGGGCAGGAATTTAGCGTCTCTTGCAGGTATCATACTGCCACCGTCAGATGGCCTCGTCCATTCAGTGGGGGTTTAGGAAGCAGACTCACAGATGGCATTGACGTCGCTGCTCCTGCTCCGACGATGGAGTCGGGTTCATAACACATATGAATCACAGTTCCATGGAACATTATGAACGTTCTACTGTATAGTATACATATTGTAAAGGACCCAAATATACATCATATACGATAAACAAACAAATAAAACCGCATTGGAAATACATAAAACAAATAATTGAAAATATATTTGTGGCAACACCCGGTGCTTGAATGGCCCGCGCGACCGTGTCTGGGCAATTCATGCACGGGCGACCAGGCCCTGATGATGTCACAGCGCACCTTGTCCAACGTCCCACAGCCAAAGTAAGTAGAATTTGGTATTTATTTTTACATAGACATGTTCAGGGAAGGGAATTTATCATTTTACGAAGAAAAAGAATTTTTTAGGAACACTTTATATCATGCGCAACAGTATATATACTGTTGAATAATATATGATATATATATATATTATATATATATATATATATATATATATATATAATATATATATATATATATATATGCGAACAAGCCTGAATGGTCCCCAGGACTATATGCGAATGAAAACTCACACCCCAGAAGTGACTCGAACCCATACTCCCAGGAGCAACGCAACTGGTATGTACAAGACGCCTTAAATCACTTGACCATCACGACCTGACAAAATGAGGTGATAGCCGGTGGTTCAAATAGCTTCGGCTATCACCTCATTTTGTCCGGTCGTGATGGTCAAGTGTTTAAGGCGTCTTGTACATACCAGTGCGTTGCTCCTGGGAGTATGGGTTCGAGTCACTTCTGGGGTGTGAGTTTTTATTCATATATATATATATATATATGCGGAAAATCCACAGAGAAAAATGAAAGGAGGTAACGTTTTCGACTTTGTTAAAGCCTTTGTCAAACCAGACTGACAAGAGGAAGGGAATTGGGAGGATATATAGGCCGACACCTGACCACCCCACCCCTAGGGAAAGAATTAACCAGAGACAGGTAAAGCATAGCATAGAATGGTCAAAGAGGATTAAGCGGTCAGAGAAAAAGGAAACATTCGAAACAGAGAAACAGAGAAACGTAGAAACATTCCTGAAAATCCAGTTATCCCGTATCCCGTAATATCCCGTAATATCCAGTATTATCCCGGCTAATGTAGTTTGGTTTAGGTATGATGATGATATTTGTGTTTAGGGCCGTGTGACAAAGACCATATAGTTTTTCTTAATGAACTCAATTCTTTGGTACCTTCAATAAAATTCACTTGTGAGACTGAGGTGAATGGTATGCTTCCGTTTTTGGACATTATGATTCATAGAGTCACTAGAAAGTTCAAATTTAATGTGTCTAGGAAACCTACCACGTGGGGTCGTATGTTCATTTTATTCGAATCATCATAGTAAACTTAAACAGACAGTATTTTCAGGAATGTTTCTACGAGCTTTGAGGGTGTGCAGCCCTGAGTTTTTTGATGAAGAGATTGCTATAATATTTGAAATCGGGAAGAGTTTACAATATCCTAAGAGGTTTTTTGGATTTCTCGTTTGAACAAGCCAAGCGTACGTTTTATAATCACAACCCTAAGGCGAAACCAGAAATTATTAACTCATTGGTTGTACCTTATGCGAGTGGACTTGAAAAATTGTCTTTGATTTTTAAGAAACTTAATATACATTTGGTGTTCACTAATAGTACGATCAAATCCAATTTAATAAAAAAGTCCCCTGATACAGCAGGTTGCGTGTATTCAATTCCAGAATCACAATCATTGCAGGAAAGTCAAACAGGAAAGTCCTTACAATTACGGTTGTCACAACATGCTTATAGTATTAGAACTGCCCAAACGTCTAATGCATTGTATCTACATACGAATTTATGCGATCACAATATTAACTGGAATGGTGCGAAAAGCATTATCAATTGTGGGGATTTCGTGGCACGGAATTTGATTGAGTCTGCTCTAATCAGTCAGTGTCCAAATCTTCTTAATGTTAGTACGGGAATGTACAAACTTGATCCATTTTTAAGTTATAATATTGCACAACAGTTTAAGAAAAAACTGTAATTGTTAGAGAGGCTTACAATGTCTCATTATAATTTTATATTTATATTCATTTATTGCATGTTCATGAGGCCTTTCTTTAATCTTTCATCCTTTTCTCTGACCGCTTATCCTCTTTGACCATTCTAAGCTAAGCATTACCTGTCTCTGGTTAATTCCTTCCCAAGGGTTGGGTTGGTCAGGTGTCGGCCTATATATCCTCCCAATTCCCTTCCTCTTGTCAGTCTGGTTTGACAAAGGCCTTAACAAAGTCGGAACGTTACCTCCTTTCATTTTTCTCTGTGGATTTTCCGCATAAAATGATCAGTGTTTTGTGATCGTCAATTGCATATATATATATATATATATATGTATGTCGTACCTAGTAGCCAGAAGGCTCTTCTCAGCCTACTATGCCTAACCTATAAAGATAGGT
>WNGS01142304.1:11249161-11271957 GCA_020271785.1 Procambarus virginalis | reverse complement strand
TTATAAAACGAGTTTATTTTGAAGTAAATTAATGCCTTTTAAGTTCTACAGTCAGCACTGACATTATAGTAAACAATATGTTACATTTTTTCCTTCCTACAGAGAATTCTAAGAGATATTGTCTGGCTTCGTTGGCTTTGTGTACTGAACGGACTCCAAGGAACCCTCATTAAAACATGTGTATCTTTGAACAAATCCAACATATTTTGGTATTATATATAAGAATAAATGTGTAAAATGTGTATCTTTGCTCTCTGATAAGTTATACTCCCTATGATGGACTCATAATAACTGTTATAACTCCACCGTCTTGGGTAAAAATAGAACTTTAAGCATTATTAGCAGATTTTTGTCTATTTATCAACCTGTCCTCTTACAAATTATGTCTGAATTTGGCCGTTTTGCTCGTATGGCTGAAAGTGGACGAAATTTGAAAATGAAAAAAATTTAAACAATTTTTTTTTTTCCAAAACAGTAAGTTAAGGGTCCTCTTGTAGGTTAGGAGGGCAGGAATTCTCCTAAAGTTTCAAAACGTCATGAAAACGTTAATTGAAAATGATCTCTCCTAACCAAACAGCCTAAGCTGCAGGACTCAAACAGAAAACGGGACAGTACACATCACTTTCGTGAGCCGATTTTATTTTAAATTACGTCTATTTTTGGCCATAGTGCGCATACGAGCGAAAAGCGACGTTACTACTTTTAGAGGACGGGTTGTTTTATGACGTTTTTGATAATTTAGGAGAATTTCCTGCCTCCTAACCTACCAAGGACCCATATCTTCCTGTTTTGAAAAAAAAAAACGAATTCAAGAGGCACTTGAGGACTTGAACAACGAGAACTTCTCTCCGCTTTGCTAACGTGTCGTTATTTTTGTTCACAGGGATGATGATGAAAAACAGCTGACAGTGACAGACGGCTCCTCATCTTTCCTCAACTTCAAGATACCTCCAAAAGCCATCCAGACTATCCTGTACTAGCATCCTGTAGGAACTAGATAGATCCTGTCATTGAACAAGACACTAGCTACATCCTGTCATTGAACAAGACACTAGCTACATCCTGTCATTGAACAAGATACTAGCTAGATCCTGTCATTGAACAAGATACTAGCTAGATCCTGTCATTGAACAAGATACTAGCTAGATCCTGTCATTGAACAAGATACTAGCTAGATCCTGTCATTGAACAAGATACTAGCTAGATCCTGTCATTGAACAAGATACTAGCTAGATCCTGTCATTGAACAAGATACTAGCTAGATCCTGTCATTGAACAAGATACTAGCTAGATCCTGTCATTGAACAAGATACTAGCTAGATCCTGTCATTAAACAAGATACTAGCTAGATCCTGTCATTAAACAAGATACTAGCTTGATCCTGTCATTAACAAGATACTAGCTAGATCCTGTCATTAAACAAGATACTAGCTAGATCCTGTCATTAAACAAGATACTAGCTTGATCCTGTCATGAACAAGATACTAGCTAGATCCTGACATTAAACAAGATACTAGCTTGATCCTGTCATTGAACAAGATACTAGCTAGATCCTGTCATTGAACAAGATACTAGCTAGATCCTGTCATTAAACAAGAACAAACAGATACTAGCTAGATCCTGTCATTGAACAAGATACTAGCTAGATCCTGTCATTGAACAAGATACTAGCTAGATCCTGTCATTGAACAAGATACTAGCTAGATCCTGTCATTGAACAGACATAGATATATACAACTCTTAGTCTCAACTGATGCGAAAGATATGTTACAGATGTGGATATATTATTTATAGTATGTTTTTTCTTGGTTATCTTTGCGTGACATATTTCTTCATCAAACAAGCTCGTTTTTGATGACTCTTCCTTTAAGCACTAGATAATTCCTACGTTCGTATATGTAATGCTCTTGACTCACAGTATTGTAATCCATCACCGCATGCACTCTTGGCTTGTGTCCGTTATATGCAGACAAACGACAATAATACAGTCAGTACTGATAAGAACAAACTAAAAATAATACAGGTATCATATGGGAGGTATCCTCGTAGTGTTTGTGTACTAACTGCTCTGTGTCATCAGCCAACTTCATCGGGGTACTGTATTGTTCCAAAGGTATTAAATGGTTTAATTCCTTAATATTATTTTATTCTTAACGCCTTAATATTCAGTGATTTCCACTCTCGGGTCTACAGTAATGGCGTTCGCACTCTTATGCCCCAGTCAGATTACAATGAAAATACACTCGGACCAGAAGGCCCAAGTGTGGTCGGTTATTTTTGCTGGTAAAAATGTGCTCTCGTGTTGGCCTCTCGTTGTTGCGGCCTGGTTGGGCCCGGCGTCCAGAACCTTCCAGATAACTCAATCTGCAGCTCTCCTGTCTCTGCGTTGGCTCGGGTCTTAAAGTGGATAGAATGTAATTATGTGTTAACTGGTTGTTGATTGCTGCCTTGACTTTTTGATGCGTAGGGTCTCGCTGATGTCCAGTCTTCTGTTATCGTTATATATGTCGATTATTTCAGTGTTGCTTGTTAAGATGTCTCTACTGATGGTCTGATTGCATGAGGAGATTAAGTGCTCCTTGATATGATCTCATATAAGAATATAATCTCACACACCCAGACCATCACCAGAGACATCTTACAAGCAACACTGAAATAATCGACCTGATATAAATAAATAAATAAATATAAATAATATGTTTATTCAGGTAAGGTACATACATTCAAGGATTTTACATTAATGGATCGATTTATAGATAGAGCCAGTACATACAATGCCTAAAGCAATAACGATAATATAACGATAACCGAAGACTGGACATCAGCGAGGCTCTTGTAGAAAACTGATTCGTGGGATTTATTGATTTATTTACAATTTATTAATTTATATTCATTTATATTAATTTATTCTTGTTAGTTTATTTATTTCGATAGCGGACTGTATGGTGATTAAAGTGGATTGTATGAGTTTATTCCCACAAATCGTTTCCTACATAAGCTGGTGGTTATATTACATGTATATTGTCTATCAATCGAAATTATAGATTGGTAGACCTTCACTACAATGTTACTAGGTGTTAAATTACAACTACAGTGGATTGATTTATTACGTGGAGAAGCCTTATCTGGTAAGAAGGCTTCAGCATTTAGTTTTTGTAGCAAGTGGGTAGCCACGTGTTCTCCCGTCTTTGGGGAGACAACGTTGTTTCCTGTTGAATCGTCGTTGTCGATCGTCTCCACATTAGTAACTTCACTTCTCAATTTACCTGTCGCTGTCGATCGATGATGGCACAGATTCCTTGATATATTTCCACCAAGAACCCTGTAGTACTCCCTGTAGGCGGGACCATGGAATGGTCCCGCCTCTCAACCGTCAATCAACTGGTGTACAGATTCCTGAGCCTACTGGGCTCTATCATATCTACATTTATAACTGTGTATGGAGTCAGCCTCCACCACATCACTGCCTAATGCATTCCACTTGTTAACTACTCTGACACTGAAAAAAATACGCTGTCGACCGGCGCCACATTAGTAACTTCACTTCTCAATTTACCTGCGGATGAGTTTACACCATAAATTTTGCCTCATTAACTAAATTATTTAGTTACATGTATAATAATAATAATAATTTGTAATAAAGAGATGAGATTGTTGCTCTCCCTTGGATTTATTGTTTATATTCAACATACCCATAACAGTAAAATTACGGGATTCACTGCCGGCGCCATTGTTAGCTGGTCGCACACGGATTTGTTCCAGGAAAAACTTACGATTCTGAGCACCCATCAGCTCAAATCATCGCGGTTTTGTGAGGAAGGATACATCAATACTCTAAGACCCAGATAATATCTGGGTCTTGTTTGGAAAGAAACAATTCCGATTTCATCTACAATTGATAGAGAAACAACGTTGTTGATTACCTGCTGTCCAGCTTTAAAAAAAAAATCAAATTCAAAATTCAAATGTTTATCCAGGTAAAGTACATATATACAAGGGGTGATACAAATATTGCTGAATTTATAGATAGAGCTAATACATACAATGCCTAAAGCCACTATTACGCAAAGCGTTTCGGGCAGGAAAAACAATAAAGACTAAAACTTAATACTAATTGAGATTAAAGTATAAAATGTGTTGAGACAACAATATAAAAATAAAAAAGGGGGAACATGGCAGAAAAACAGCAAAAATACAATTTGGTCGACAAACATGGGTTGACATTATAGGGGTAAGGTAGGTTACATGGAGTTAATTAGGTAGTGCTTAGTTTTTATCTTTAATTGGTTGAGAGAGGTACAGTCTTTAACATGATTGGGAAGGTCATTTCACATTCTGGGTCCCTTGATTTGTAGAGCATTTGTAGTTTGATTAAGTCGTACTCTTGGAATATCAGAAGGTATTTGTTTCTGGTGTGGTGCTCATGGGTTCTGTTACAACCTTCAATGAAGCTTTTAAGGTCAGGATTGGCATTACAGTTCAGCGTTTTAAATATATAAAATACACCTGAGAGGATGTGCAGTGACTTAATATCTAACATATTCAGAGATTTGAGTAGGGGTACTGAGTGATGTCTGGGGCCAGAGTTGGATATTGTCCTAATAGCAGCTTTGTGTTAAGTAATTAGAGGACGTAAATGATTTTGGGTAGTAGAACCCCAAGCACAAATACCATAGTTGAGATAAGGATAGATGAGGGAGTAATAGAGCCTGACCAGGGCAGGGCGAGGTACATAATATCGGATATTAGAAAGAATACCAACAGTTTTTGAAACTTTTTTTATATATTTATAATTTGTCCCTGGAAATTCAGCTTGTGGTCAATGAGAACGCCAAGGAATTTGCCATCTATTTTGTTATAAATTTGGGTATTATTTATCATGAGATATATTTGATTTGAGGATTTATTGCCAAACAAAATATAGAAAGTTTTGTCAATGTTGAGGGTGAGTTTGTTGGCAGTTAGCCAAAGATGGACTTTATTTAGCTCAGTATTCACTGTAACATTAAGAGCAAGGGGGTCAGGACTGGAGTAAATGAAGGTTGTGTCGTCAACAAATAGAATTGGTTTGAGGTGTTGGGAGGCATTTGGAAGGTCACTAATGTAGATGAGAAAGAGGAGAGGGCCAAGTATGCTGCCCTGAGGAACACCAATGTTGATGGGTAGGGTGGGAGAAATTGAATTATTCACAGAACCATACTGGAGCCTGTCAATAAGGTAAAATTTGAGGTATTGCAGGGAGTGACCTCTGACTCCATAATGATGTAATTTAAGAAGAAGGTTTTGGTGGTTGACAGTGTCAAAAGCCTTACGCAGGTCCACAAATAAGCCAACAGGGAACTCATTTTTATCGAGAGCTGCATGTATCAAGTTAATCATACTAATAAGTGCATCGTTAGTGCTTTTTTGGGGTCTGAAGCCATATTGACAAGAGCTAAGTATATTGTGTTTGGCTAGATAAGAGTAAAGCTGCTTGTAGATTAGTTTTTTAAATATTTTTGACAATTTGGCAGGATTGATATAGGTCTGTAGTTGTTAACATCAGTGAGATCACCACATTTGTGGACAGGGGTTACTCTCGCTTTTTTTTTAGAATATCTGGAAAGGTTTGGAGTTTAAGTGATTTGTTGAAGAGCAAGGCAATAGCAGGGGCTAAAGATCTGGAGGCTTTTTTGTAAATTAAAGTTGGTATCTCCTCAAGGCACTAGACTTGGTTTTAAGGGAAAGGATTATCTCATTAACATCAGTGGAATTTGCAGGCGTTAGGTACAGAGACTGTGGATAGTTACCTGTAAGATAGTCCTGAACATCAGTACTGGAAGATGGAATATCATTTGCAAGGGATGACCCAATGGAAGAGAAGAACCTATTGAACTCAATAGCAGTATCAGAGGCTGTAAGCTGACCATCATTATTGGACAGGAGTATTGGTTTGTTATTTAAAATCTTCTTTGATCCCAATATTTGTGAAATTGTGCTCCATGTTTTCTTGATGTTGCCCTTTGTTTGGGTAAATTTATCTTCGTAGTATTTAATTTTGGCTCTTCTAATTATTTTAGATAGCAATGACGAGTAATTCTTTGAAAATTCATTGGAGACGATTCCTAATCTATACTTCTTCTCAAGGTTATGTTTTTTATTAATGTATTTAAATATTCCCTTTGTAAGCTAAGGATTGTTTAGCCTTTTAGTTGTGACTTGTTTCGTTAGCATAGGACAGTGGGTGGGTATTCTGCGAAAGGACAGCTGACTGGTATTCTGACTGATTGACTGGTATTCATAGGACAGCTGACTGGTATTCTGCGAAACCCAGTACGCAGGCGACCCAAACTCTTGTACCGCACTCTCGACACCCATGATCGATAATTTTTTCTTTTTTTTCTTTGTGAGGACCGTATCACTGACCAGGTCACTTAGAGTCCTACCCTGAAGGGCGATGCGATACCCTATGGGCAGCGCCACAAGGAGGCACCTTTGAAGGTGTACTCAGCCTTTTCAGGGAAAGGTTGACCAAACAGCTCATTTAGGTGTTAGATATTCCTGATTCCACCTGGGAAAATCATTCTACGACCTCCGTTGGAAGGGAATTAATTTCTACAGGCCTAGGAGTGTCTCAGGCATTAGGTAGCGCAGAGAATCGGCCCTCACCACGTGGAGACGTCATGGGGAAGTCAAAGAGAAAGAGGCAATGAAGGCAGCTTTCAGACGAGGAGGGACAGTGGACCGAGGTGCAGCAAGCACCGAAGAAAACTGCTATCAAGGCTTCACCACGTGCTTCTACCAGCAAGACAGCAGACATACTGGACCTAGAGAGGAGAGCATCAGTCACACACCAGCCAGTGTCAGACACTGTACCTCTCTCCACAGCCCAGCCACAAGACAACAGCATGAGACAGGAGAGGACACCACCAGTCTCACACCAGACATCGTCAGACTCTGCACATCTTCCAAAATTCAAGACATTGCAGTTATACCAATTTCCCCACAGCATATGGAGTAGTACCGGTAATGGATATAGCTTGGAGGGAAACGCTGGCGGGTGGCATCAGCACTGCAGCAGAAAATTCGTGCTAATTTCGTCTCCACCCAACACTGTATAGCCTAGCTGTTGCCCAGTAAGAGTTCAGTGCATGGTGACTTAATATGCCATAACTCACAGTGAACCTCAACAGTTATCAACCACAATTAACTAATTTTCATTGTGCCTCCCTATCGACGATCCTTCTGCTAAACTTTCACTATACGCCTAACCCCACTACCATTCTCCAAGTATCTACCTCTGGAAACATTACCAAGAATCTATCGAATCTTGCTTGTAGGTACCCCTTCCAAGTAAGGTAGGGGGTATCTCTCGCTCTTTATCCATAACACCAAGAGACCTGAGTGAAACACAGGCATCGCTGCAATCCTCGCCGATGTTGGTAAACACTGCATCCGCTTCCCTCCCTCTCTGCCAGCCCCCGCCTACTACTCAACTCAAAACTCAAGCTTTAGAATTCATTCAATCTATGGCTCCCTGTTCAAACTTCAAACCATTGAGGAGCTACCCATGGCAGCAGAAACTACACAACCTAGTGCTCTTGCAATCTGCAGCAATTTCGTCCCTCCAAGCCACGGTTTCCCATCAACAACAAACTATAGAGTCGTCGACGAATAACAGCCAAGAAATTCTCAACTTACAAGCTGTTGCAGATAACTCAATGGGTCCAGTACACAAGATTACGGCCAAGAAAACCCAACTAGCACGAAGCGACTTCCTTCAAAAGCTGGAAAAACAAATAAATCTCTTTCAGATTTACCTGGCGGCTTCCGAAGACGACCTAGAGCAGCAACAACTTCATGACTCCCTGATAATTAGCTCTGCTGATCTACCTGATGAACAACAGGGTGAGAACTGCTGTAACGTAGCCCACGCCATAATGAATTCAAAGATCAGTGTCAACGTTGATATCAAATCAGCTGTCAGGATAGATAAAAAGAGTTCCCGTACCACCAGGAAAATGCTCATCAAACTTGCAAATCCTGCTGTTAAGTTTGATCTCATACAATCAGCTGCTAAGCAAAAAACCAACCTTTATATAAATGAATGCCTTAACAAGCAGCGTAGATCCCTCCTCCTCAGGCTGCGTCGAATTCACAAACAAAACCTTGGTGTTATCAAGCAGTGCTACACTAGGAATGGAACGATCATTTGCAAAGAAGGAAAGTACAGGAAAAATATATGAAATAAAGTGTGACCAACAACTATTGGCCTTCTTTAATGATTGTGGTATATCTGAAAACCTTAATCCGCCCAATGCCAATACTGAAAATACCTCATGAGCGACTGAGCCTAACCTAACTTACCCTAACCTTGTCCAGGCACTGTCTTTGCCTTACCATTTAACTAATGTTCTCTCATCCATAAAAGTTCCTAACTAACCGGTAAAGTCTCCACGCACTTATGTAAGCATCTACCTCAGTATCAGAGTAAAATTTTACTCATAAATATAATCTTACCTTGTTATTTTTAAATTTAATTGTAATTTGATTTATATGTCATTTATTGTAATTAATTATTGAGCTCATTTTGTTTTCTTAAGTTCATACTAATTATAGAATTATAACTAAGCTATATAAAGTTAATTACCCTTAAGATTATTTTATTTTATGTCTTATTATTTTAATTATACATTAATCTTGTCAGTGTCTACTGATTTTTTTTCTCTTTTTACCTAACTTCTGTATCCTTCCTGGCTATCTACGGTGATCTTTATTTTACTTCTAATTGTTTCTATTTTTTGTGTATTTTTATTTATTGTTGTGTTCTGCTATAATTGCTTTCTATTTACAGCAGATTTAGTATTTCATTGTTTCTGTAATTGTTTGTCTTATTGTATCATTGCATCTACATGCATATTGATATTGATCCTGATCTAAATCTTCTGTCTAATATCTACACCAATCCGCACATTGATCATCATTATTGCAGGTATTACACAGCATATCTTGCAAAAAACAAACTCCTAAATAGCACCTGGTTATCAGTTTACAACCAAAATGTTAGATCACTTGGTAAACATTTTGATGATATAAATGTACTACTCACAGCACTAAGTACTAAATTATCGTTCATTATTTTAACAGAAACCTGGCTAAGTAAAGACTATACCCAACTCTACAACTTAGCTGGTTATAAAGCCATTCACAACTGCAGTCCTAATAAAAAAGGAGGTGGCACAGTAATATATTACCAAGATACCTTCATCTGCATTAGTGTCATTAGTGAGAGAGACGACTATTGTGAATATACCCAAATCTGCACAGTAAAATAACAACGTACTGGAGTGAACGACATGGAAGAAAATGCAAAATAGAACCAGTGAGAAGCAGAGGTGCCATAGGCACAATCAGAGAACACTGTATGAATATCAGAGGTCCACGGTTGTTCAACGTCCTACCGGCGAGCATCAGAAATATTACAGGAACAACCGTGGACATCTTCAACAGGAAACTAGATTGTTTCCTTCAAGGAGTGCCGGACCAACCGGGCTGTGGTGGGTATGTGGGCCTGCGGGCCGCTCCAAGCAACAGCCTGGTGGACCAAACTCTCACAATTCAAGTCTGGCCTCAGGCCGGGCTTGGGGAGTAGAAGAACTCCCAGAACCCCATCAACCAGGTATCAACCAGGTATACCTTTGCGCAGTTCTCAAGTAAATCCCTTAAATCCTCCTTGACTATCGGTGCTTTCTATATATTTCCCAATACTAATATAGCTTCATTCTCAGATACCCTAAGGAATCTTATCATAAATAACAATCTCAACAAAAATCACATCATTCTGGGAGGTGATTTAAATATTGACCTGGGTCTTCAAAACAACCCTCAAGCTGACTATTTCCGTAACAGCATGCACTCCTGTATGCTAATCCCCACAATCACCAAGCCCACCCGAGTCACTCAAATATCTGCCACTATCTTGGATCACTTTTGGACTAATATAACAGCTCCCCCTTGCATCTGGTATAATCTATTACAGAACAACTGACTACTATCCTACCTTCCTCATAGCAAACATGGACATAACACCACCAGAAAGCAAGAAACTCACATACAGGCTACACAGTGAATCAGCTATAGGCAAACTCACAAATGCACTTCACAATATGAACTGGGAATCTGAATTCAATAATACACAGTATATAAATTCATTAGCTAACTTCTTTCTCTCCAAAACTCTAAGCCTCTACAACACTCATTGTCCCCTCCTTACCAGACAAGTAACTGGCAAAAAAATATACAATCCGTGGCTCACAAGTGGCATATTCAAATAAATCAACAAGAAACATGAATATGAAAGGAAACTTAGAATTGGCCTAGTTACAAAGGAAGTAGTTAAAAGGTACTCATCAATGTTTACCAGTATCATAAGAAAAGCAAAACGTTCATATTATGAGAAAGGATTCAAAGAAGCAAAAGGCAACATGAAAAGCACATGAAAAACCATCTCTAATATCCTAGGAAGTAAACAACACTCACACAATCAGATAAAGCTCTCTAAGGATGGCTATACACCGTCAACTGATTTAGAAATGGCAAATGAATTTAATAGCTTCTTTTCATCGGTTGGAGCTAACCTTGCCAGAAAAAATCCCACAGACTCAGACTCATATTAACACATATCTCTCAGGCAGCTATCCAAGCTCTCTTCTCCTTTCACCAGTCAGCTCGACAGATGTTGTATCCATCATACACTCACTAAAAAAGCTGGAAACATCAGTGCAATCCCATCCATTGTATACAGGAACACCTCCCATGCCTTTGCGCCACCCATAGCTCTGCTGTTCAACAAATCTCTAGTGTCATACCTTCTCTGATATCCTTAAAAAAACAAGAGTAACGCCAGTTCATAAAGGAGGTAATCCGGCAGACATAAACAATTATAGACCAATATCAAACCTACCCATACAATAAAAAATATTTGAAAAAATTATCTACAAACGGCTCTACTCCTACCTCGTAAAATTCGACATACTCAGACCCTGTCAGTTTGGCTTCCGCTCCCAAGAGTTCCAACGATGCAATTATTAGTCTCCTTGATATAATTTACTCAACCCTTGACAAAAATGAGTTTCCAATTGAACTCTTCATTGACCTGAGAAAGGCATTTGATACTGTTAATCACAACTAACTCCTACGTAAACTTTATCATTATGGAATCCGAGGCCATGCCCTGGGCTACATCCAATCCTATCCTAGTGATAGACACCAATGTGTAGCCGTCAATGATATAACCTCTCCCACTATACCAATAACCATTGGAGTGCCACAGAGCAGCATCTTGGGACCTCTCCTATTTCTTATATACATCAATGATCTGCCTAATTTCTCTAACATTCTTAAACCTATATTGTTTGATGATGATGCTACCCTCTTCTACTAAGACCCCAACCCACCCACACTAAATAATGTTGTGAATAATGAATTAAAAAAAGTTCACTTATGGATGTCAACCAACCAACTAACACTAATCATAGAAAAGACCTACTACATCTTATTTGGAAGCAAATCAACAAATGCAATTCAGCTTCAGATAGACGATGTTAACATCAGTAATAAAAATGATGGAAAGTTTCTTGGCCTATTCCTAGACAAGAGACTCAACTTCAGCACCCACATACAACACATAACTAAGAAAGTCTTTAAAACAGTTGGTATACTCTCCAAAATCAGATATTATGTACCTAACTCTGCTCTCATCTCACTATTTCATGCACTAATCTATCCCTATCTTAATTATGGTATCTGTGCATGGGGTTCAACCACTGCAAACTACCTCAAGTCCATCATCACCCACCAAAAATCTGCTATCAGAATAATAACAAACTCTACTTTCAGACAACACTCAGCCCCCTTGTTTAAATCCCTTAACATGCTAAACATAAACTCACTCCACACATTCTCTTGTGTCAATTACATTTGCAAAACCCTGTTCGCAAATGCTAACCCTTCTCTGAAACTCTCCCTTGACAGATGTAATAGGACCCATTATCACAACACCAAAAATTAATATCTCTTTGAAATCCCCAGAGTTAAACTTAATCTGTGTAAACACTCTATGCAAATAAAGGGACCTAGTCTATGGAACTCACTCCCTAATGAATTGAAAAGCTATCTAACTTTTGCCTCATTCAAAAACAAAACTAAATGTACCTAATTTCATCTTCATAGTTTCCTTTCTTGTGCTTTAAAATTGCACTGTATCTAGTGCTACCCAATCTCCCAATCTTTATGTACCTAATCCAAACAACTTTACCATTATGATCATTGTTGTCTTCTTATATGTGCTATCAATATGCTGTATTGTGCCTTTGTTAAATTACCAATCAAGCTGTCAATGCAATCAATCGGAGCTACCGATGTGCTTTAATATACCTACTAATCTCTCTCATCTCATTTTTTTCCAGCAATGTGCCTCTTGTCATTTTATAAATTATCATTTATAAATTCTGCTAGAATTTACCTACTTAAAATGATCTGTTAGATTAAGGACCTGCCCGAAACGCTGTTCGAACTAGTGGCTTTACATGAATGTAAATACCATTCTATGTATCCTCACAAACCCAATGTACCTTCTTGTATATAAATAAATAAATAAATAAATAAATAAATAAATAAATAAAAGGAACAACCAGAGCTCAAACTTTCCATCATAGTCAACCTGAAGAGAAATAATAATGACACCACGAGACCAACAGACTGAAAATTACTTAGAAAAAGTAACTGTCCTGCAAGGGAAACCTGTATGCCTGGAAAAGCTGGAACCTTCAGAAAGACGCACACGAGTCGTGCTTTTGGGATACCCAATCGACTTTCCCCTGGATCCAGTACTAGAACACAAGCAAATCCTGAATGTGGAACGATGCCGCACAAAAGTTGACAAAGTAGTGACACGTCAGGTTCTGGTGACCGTCATGGGACATGTGCCAAAAACTTAATCTTTGAAATTGGGGAACATACCGACAGAGACCATACGTCCCGGAACCCCTGCGCTGCTTCAGGTGTCAGAAATACGGCCACCATCAGTCACGCTGCACCGGACAGGAGAGATGCGGAGTGTGCAGCCTGAGGCATCCAGCCAAAGACTGTATAGCCAAGCACAAAGCAAACCAGACTACAACAGCTAAATGTCCAAATTGTGGAGGCAAACATCATGCCTGGAGCACAACCTACTCTGCACGGAAAGAAAAGGTGCGACACCTCAGGCCAGGATAAACACACAGACCAGCACTACATGCTCCAACACCAACCTCTGGAATACTCGTGCACAGCCTCAGTAGAGACCCACTCTACTGAGGCTTGCTTCCAACACCCAAGTAATTGATGCACCAAGATTAATTCTTGTTTCCTCTTCTATTATTCCTGTCAAAGGGCAATAGTTGTAAGCCTGAATCCTAATATATGACAGCTATATCAGAAAAAAAACACTGTTACATTATTAGATAAGAACCAAGGATTAATTACCTGGGTTTAGTGGCTTGTCTAATGTCCTAACCGGTTCGCCCTGTATCTACTTAACATTAACTGGCCAGAAATGATTAGATAAACGGTTTTCGGTAAGACACTTCCCTTGTTTAGACGTTGACTGCGTGTTGATGATGGAAGAAGCACTAATTTGATCTCCATAACACTTCGTCCAAGAGAGAATTATAGAAGCTCAATTTGCTCCTGCCACTATGTTCTTAAACAATGGCTGACCTCCCTCACCACTGATGCTCCTGGCTCTCTTTGTCCAGATGTCAGTAAGTGATAGAAGGGTCACATTTACTCTATTTTGAAACTGATAATTAAGTTAATTCAAATGAGATGTTTTAATGATACTATAAGTCCAAAGACTACTGTATTAACAATAATTCCCAACAGAATAGCTGGTGAATTTATAGCGCTATGTGGCAATGATATTTCGTTTTTTATTGATGGAAAATTCCACTGCGCCACGTCTTCTATGGGAGAATTTATGTATATATACAACAGCAGCAATATTATCTGCATATTGTATTTAATATTTGTAAATGGTGTCGGGTTTTCCAACAGCCCCTCCTTCTAAGGTTTCAAAACTTCAAGAAAAACGGTAAAGTTAAAGTGTCGTCTCCTAACCTACCAGAGGACCACAAAGCAGAAAACGGGACAGTACGTCACTTTAGCGAGCCGCTTTCCTTTATTTAGTATGACACTTTTTGGTTTTATATAATGCATACAAGCGAAAAGTGTATTGTTCTTTGTAAGAGGACAGGTTGCTGTACTACCGTGACATAATATATAGTACATGATGAATTGATGATACATGATATATGATACTTTATTCACTCTCATACTCTTGAAGATATCCTGACAGTGTACCCAAAATTTGCCAGTGCAGGCTACTAAACATACGGCCCTGTATGACTAACCATCCTGCGAGATGGGGACTTTTATTATCACTGCTACCTTATTCACTTTAGTGTTCATGATATCCTCATAACGATCCCAGAGTCTGTCAGTGCAGACTACTTATCACATATGACTAACCATCCTGTGTGAAGGGGGTTTTTTAGCATCACGTAGCTAGCTTTTTGACACACTGTACTCCCCTTCATATAGTCTAGGGCAGCTGCACAAATGCAGATGTACCTAATGTATTAATAATAAAAAAATGCTGTGGGGCTGGGAGAAGGAACCTATTTATTTCAGCCCGCTTGTGGTGTCAGTGAGTGTGGCTCCGCACTCATACTATTAGAAGTACAGTGCAATTTTATGCACATAGTATGGCACGGACACCCCACACCGAGCAGCTCCATTCTGTGCAATACCAGCAAAGGGTATGTAGCCTCTCCCGAGATTCGGGGGACATACACAAGGCTCCCAACGGAGTATAGTTTGATAAAAGTTGTCACTGGGTGGCATTAGACAGAGTATCCTAATTTTCTGAATGTTTGCTGACACAAACATTTCCAGTCCATGGATGATTTGGGACCGATAAAGCAGTTAGGCATGGGTTCAGCAGACTATGAGCAGGTGTGCAGCAAGAACTCCACAAATTCCACAACCGTAGGAGGGTTAATGGTGAGTTGGGGACTGTGTGGTGCCATGACACTGGTGCAAAAGGAGAACGCGACACCTGTTGATGCTAAGCACAAGGTATTGAAACAATAAATACGTGAAATTTTGTTTATTTTAGCTTACTGAGGCTGGAAGCTGCCTGTTCTGGTGCATTCGTCATGAAAAATTATCTGGAACAGAAGCGTAATCTGTACGGAGGAGTGCGGTTCCATTCCTCACACTGGAATGGAACCATCTGTGCGTTCTTAGTTGGTGATAAGACGGGATGTTCTTGCAGGATGCAAGTCCAGTAGATTACTAGCAAAGGTTGAAAGTTCAGCAGGTTACTAGTAAAGGCTGAATGTCCAGCAGGATACTGGTAAAGGTTGAAAGTCCAGCAGGTTACTAGTAAAGATTAAAAGTCCAGCAGGATACTAGTAAAGGATGGTCTGTATAGCCTTGGGAGGCATAATGTAGTTGAGGAAATTGCCGGATCCATCATTCACAGATACATTCACTTCAACATCACCTCTGGAACAAAATATCAAGATAAACATTTATGGCACCGTCCTGATGTCTTCCTCAGCGTTAGAATACCCACTGTTTTGGAGATCAAGGCATGGAAGTATTATGGGAAATTTAAAAAAAGGTCAGTACTGAACTTGTTAAAAAATGGGCCAAGAAAGAGACAGAAATGGATGGATGACATAGGCAGTAAAAAAAGATCTGATCTCTAATAACTAAGTGGAACCTCCGAGAAAGATATAATCCACAAAGAAAAACGTAGATTATGATATATACATAAGGACCATAAATTCAGCAACCCTGGAAATCAAATCAGCCAAAAGAAACTACGAAAGAAAACTAGCTGAAAATATAATGGAAAATACAGAGTTTCTCTTCCTGTATAAGAAGTAAAACCAAAACAAAAGACTCGGTTGGTCTCCTAAAAGATGAGATCAATCAAGTTATAATTGACAATAAAACAGCAGCCAATACTCTGAATGAATTATGTACATCAGTGTTCTGACTAAAGAGTTTAGACAACATACTAATACCTACACAAATGCTCGAAGCAGGCGAAGTGAAAAACATAATTACCTTCTAGTAGAATGATGAAGAAAAGGATCTTGGAGTCAGAATACACCAATCACTGAATGTTACACAGCAAGTGTGAGCTGCAGTAAAAAAAGCTAACTGTACCTTACGAATAGTTAAGCGAACCTTTTACTTCAACGAAAATAAGGTAGTTATTCAACTGTATAACTCTTTGGTGTGCTTCCACTTGCGTCATTATATCCAAGCATGCAGACCTCATCTACAGACAGACATAGCTGTTTTGAATAAAGTTCAACACCGGGCAACAAAAATCCTTGCAGAACTAAATCAACTTTCATACTACGAACGATTGAGGGCCACAGGGCTTACAACACTGCAAATCAGATATGACAGGACTGATCTCATCGAAACTTTTAAAATATTGAACAATTTGAAGGATATTTATCCAGACCACTTTTTGAAAAGGTCAGGTGTAACACAAATAAGGAACAGCGGTTTCAAGTTCAACAAGCCACAATGCAGGAGAGAAAACATGAGAGGCTTTTTCACCCATAGGTTTATAAACCCCGCCGAAGCTGTAACTGTCAAAACACTGCTGCAATTTAAGATCCGGGTCGTTAAAAATCATCAGGACAAATCAGGGGACTTTGACAAGCTGCCTGCTTCCTGTCCTCATCGAGACCACTAGAGAGATGGCCACTTTAGGCAAATTCAGGTAATAGACAGGGCATTTTGGACTAATGACCTTCCATACACAAAGGGCCATCAAGTTCAACAGGCTAGTGTATCACCTGTTCATATACTATTTAATAACAGAAATAAATGAACCAAGAGTGACCAATATAGTGGCCACCGATACAGTGATGATTTTTTTTTTGAATTTGGCATTTTTTTTTGTAAAACTAGAGAAGAGTTACGAATTGCTAAACACGTACGTACCTCAGTTGTCGGAATGTATACATTGTGTGTTCATTCACAGAGAGATGTATGCATACTCACTGCAGCACATTCTCCAAAAATTATAATATTTATAACAACTATTTGGTCAAACGTACTAAAACTCTAATTTTGTACGTGTGTCGAAATTTTGGGAGTTCAAAACGTGAACATTGTGAACTCTCAAAAAGTTTATTTTTTATTATTGAATTAGCCTAAACATCATTCTAAGAAGTTGAAAATGTAACTGAAAAACCTACCTACCTAGTTTGTGCTACCTTGTGGCGGTTCCGAGGCTCAACGTCCCCGCGGCCCAGGCCTCCTGGCTGGTCAACTAGTCAACCAGGATGATGGACACGACAGTTCACAGCCTGGTTCATTAAGTATCCTTTGGAGGTGTTTATAGAGTTCTCGCTTGAACACGTGAGATGTCAGCTAGTAATACGTTTATGTGTAGCGAGAGTGTCAAAAAGTCTTGGGCCCTTACTGTTGATAGAGTTCTCCCTCAGCGTACCTATTGCACCTCTACTTTATCAACCAGAATATTTTGCACATGCTGCCATGCCTACTTGTCTCATGGGATATTATTTTCGTGTGCAGATTCGGAAACTGTCAATGTAATATTTTTAATTTGTAAATTATTATTTCTCTCTCTCGTCGGCACTCTAGAGAATACAGATTTAGAACTTTAAATCGGTCCCAATAATTTAGTTGTTTTATAAAGTGGATTCTAGCAGTAAAGGATCTATGTACGCTCTCTCAGGAATTTCTCCAGCTTAGACATGGGCTGTTAGTATGCAACAATATTCCACCCCAGAGAGCACTAGTGAGTTCAAAAGTATCATCATTGGTATGGCATCTCTTGTTTGAAAGGTTCTTGTTATCAAACCTATCATTATTTTGCAGTCATGACAGCTACATCGCTTTCGCTTTTAGGGCCAAATGAAGGGTTTGGCGAGCTGGGGGACGAAGAACTTTAGGACGAGGATGAAATCTCAGGAAACAGGAAGTGGGGAGCGATGAGAAGGGCAGAAAGATCAATGGCCTATCCACTGTGGATTGGAAAAGTCGTTTGTCTTTTAGTATTTTGATCCAGTTTTCTTCTTTATTCATAAGGCATCAGGCTGCTTGGCGGCCTGGTAGGCTTGGTGGCGAGTTGAGGGTGAGGAGGAGTGGCTCCGTCTTGTCGAAGTTTGCTTGATGGTGTGCTGTCTCGGTGGGTATGTGTTAGTAGATGCAATCTTCTTTCTTAGTTTTTCTTACCGATGTTTTGACTTCATTTTCTTGTTTAGCTCTTCGGTCTTTTCAGGCTTCAGGTAGGTCTTTCTACGTGTTGAAAAGGAAGAACAGGCGTTCGAGTTTTCATCGGTTTGGTAGTCCTTTGGGTTGTTACGTTGAGGAGAGTGTGAAGTCCCAACCGAGATGTCATCGTCTGATGAAACAGCTTAGTACAAGTTGCTATAAGCTTTTGGAGGTTGAGTAGCCGTAGCAAGATCTGTCGCTGAAGTAGAAGGTTCTGTGGGCTCACGGATGATGGGTGGATCTGTATCAGAAGTCGATAGATGAAAAAGGGCTGCTTCCATTGTAGTAGCTGCCTCAGCGGACCTGACATCTGCAGACAGCAGGTCAGTAAGGGCGGCCTCGTTCACAGTGATGATCAGGTCAGGAGCTGGAGGAGAACTTTTGACTGGAGTCGGAGTGGTGTAGACTACGTCGGGTACGGTGAATGTTGGGAGACCATTCGCAGAGTAGAGGATGTTCAGGATCCTCACATATTCTTGTGGATTGGAGCCAGCAATCATCCTGGACGTTGTTGATAAAGCGTGGATTGTGCTATACAGTGATTAGTCCGGGAGAGATGTTGATGGAGACTGCTGGTTTGATGGATGCTTGGTGATCTAGGAGCTGAGTCCCCATTGGTTGATTCGGTGTGTAGTGGCTCAACCTCCACCCAGAAGCTCCAGAAAGATGCATTGTGTTCTTTAAAGTCAAGGTCTTCAGACATGAGTACTCCTAGATCCTTTACATTGCTTACTCTTTCTATAGAGTGATCTGACTGCGTTTTTAATACGGTTTCCGTTTTTATATTTTCGTTTTCATCCATAGCGAAGGAGCTGGAACTTATCTTCATTACACTTCATATTATTATCTGTGGCCCATTGAAAGTCCCAATTAATATCAGATTGGAGATTTGCTGTGTAATCTCGCATGAAAATCCTAGTGTCGTCTGTAAGTCATGATTCAGTGCTATGGTTTGTATCCTTGTCTATGTCTGATATGAGGATGAGAAGAAGTACCGGAGGAAGTACGGCACCTTGGGGGAGTGAGCTTTTCACAATAGATGATCAGAATTTTACTGTGTTGACTATTACACTCTAGGTTCTGTTTATTAGGAAGTTAAAGCTCCGTCTCCATACTTAGCCCGTAATTCCTTTTGAACGCACTTTGTGTGCAATAACACCATGGTCACATTTGTCGAAAACATTTGTAAAGTCTGTGAATATTACATCTGCATTTTGCTTGTCTTCCATTGTACCTAAAGCCATGTCATGGTGAACTAGCAATTGTGAGAGGCAGGAGAGCCCCTAATCTGAACCAGTGTTGCCCAGGGTTATGTAGATGTTGTGATTCCATGTGATTTGTAATCTAACTTTTTAGCACTCGGTTTATAGACTTTTATGATGAGTGAAGTTAGAGCTATTGGTTTATATTTTTTTGCATCTACTTTACTATCTCCTTTGTGAAGTGACGCACTCTGCGCTGTTTTAAGTACGTCGGGGATGACACCAGTATTTAGAATCGGTCTCCAAAGATGTTTAGGGCCTGTGATAGTGGTATTTTGCACATCATGACGAATATAGAATTCCAGAAGTCTGGGCTTGGTGTAGAGTGCATGTACCTGCTGTCTATTGAAACTTCAAAGTCCAGTGGTGTTAGGGTGACATCTGGTATATGGTTCGATGTTGGTGTCACATTCATGAAGAATTTGTTTGGATCATTGATCTTCAATGTTTTCATGGGATCACTGAAAACAGAATCCTAATGAAGCCTCAGTATTTCACTCATTTATTTGATGTTATCTGTGAAAGTTCCATCACGCTTGTGCAAAGGCCCAATGCTAGATGTAGTTTTTGTACTAGTTTTTGCATTGGAGAAAAAGTATTTCGGATTCCTCTCTATTTCACTTTTGCCTTTTGCTCTCTTTGCTTCTCCTGGACTTTATATGAGTCTTGTAGCTTGAGCTCGATCATTTCTATTTCTCTACATAGCCTTCCTCGTCCTTGTTGGGAAAGAGTGGAGCGATTGATATGCTCTGCGATTTGTTTTCTTCGCCTATAGAGGGTGCGCCGTTCTCGTTCCAATTTGCATTTTTTTCTCTCATTTTCTTAGTGGTATGTGCCTTCCACATATTTATAGTGCTACTGTGCCTATTTTCTGGAAGCTCTGGTTTAAGTCTGCATTATCTAGCTTTTCTTCCCAACATATTTCTGTGAGGTCGTGATTTGTTTGTTACCAGTTAATCAATTTGTTATGAAAATTGAATTTGCCGAATTCTTTTCTTCTTGGATTTGGGTTTAGCTGAACAGGTCCATGCTAATCTAACCTGGTCAAGCAACCCTAGGCCTAACGAACGGTCCTATATATATATATATATATATATATATATATATATATATATATATATATATATATATATATATATATATATATATATATATATATATATATATATATATATATATATATGTGTGTGTGTGTGTGTGTGTGTGTGTGTGTGTTTTCGAGCCTCTAACAAAATTAATAGTACAAAATGAACTTTTAGGGGTCTAACAGGCCATATTTTGTATGTTAAACCAAATAGTTGCTATAAGTACTTTCATTTTAGGAGCATGGGTTGACGTTTTCATACAATGAAAGTTTAAGTTTACCCATAGCTACGAAAGAATATCATTAAGTTTAATGCAATGTAAAATGCGGTCTCATCGATTTTAGCATTGTGTATGCCAAAACCTAGACTAACATTTAACTTAATCTAGCATCTAATCTAATTTCAGCCTAATGATTGGTGTTCCTTACTTGTTGAGAGCAACGACAACGGTGCGTCCTGACGGGTCGGTGAAGGCGACAGTCTCCACGTCAACACTGGAGGTGGCGGAGTATATGCGCTTAGCATCTGGCACCACGAACTTGCTGAAGTGACCAAGTCCATAGAACATTGGCTGCTTGTAGAACTCTCCTGCATTCTGTGATGTATACATATAACCTGTATTTTCCATAAGAGATCAAGCTGACAATACATATCATACCTTACATACGCATCTGGAAAGGCGTATCTGTATATATTCTTTTGAGGAAGTGCCAGTATGTAACATATATGTTAAAACTTTTAATTATGCTCATTTAATTTTTTTTTAACTGTCCAGTGGAAATGTTTTGTACCCAGAGCCAGATTTTTAAGGAGGGGGGGGGGGGAAATTGCCCGGGTCTCACTGCCAGAGGGTCGCTCCCTGGACTTATTTATAAAAGAAAAGTAATAATTTGTAAATTTGTTTATTATTAAAAAAAATAACAAAGTGCACGTGGGGCGTCAGAAAATAGAAAGAATAGTAACTTATATCACTTTAAGCTATATTACAAACATAAAAATGTAGTAAAAATTATTCTTATTCAATAAAATTGAAAAAAATAAAATCAAACAAACGTCTTCTTTGGAACTGAACAAATTTTTCTCGAACATATGCGGTTTATCCCCATTGTAGTTCACTTTTTTATTTGTTATGTAATTTAATTTCTATGTAGAGGGCTTTTCCCCCACCAAATTTTAAGTCCCCCTAATGACTAAATCCGGCCCTAATTGTACCCAAAACTTAAATATTGTTTACAATCTCACTGTTATTATCTTTAAGCTTAATAGGACTCCTGTTTGAATGTGAGATTAAGTTCGTTTGTTTGTCTCAAGTGCGGCAAATATTTAGTGAATGATGCACGTTCAAAATGATTCGTCAGAAATACTTCAGCAATATTTAACTTTACATATTTAAACAAGTACACACACAACTCGTTTTCTAAATGTTATTTTTTTTACCGTAATGTTTAGCTGCGTTATGTTGTATTAGATTATATTAGATTTGGTTGGAGTAGATATAGGTTATAGATTTCTGCATGACCGGATTATATATGGTTGGGTTAGGTTAAGTAGAGTTTAAAATTTGCTGTAAAAAGACGTCTTGTGTACAAAGTGACTTGTATCTATACTTACAGCGTCCACGATGATGGGAGCGTCAAGGGATCCATGAGTCCAGGTTGGTCCTCCATTCCTGTTGACCGCCATGTTCCAGTCAACCCAGCCCGCCGAGTAGTGGTTAATGTCCTGCACGGATTAAAATTACGTTTATGTGCAGTTATGGCTTCATTAATTCATCTAGCATGGTATCCATTGCAGTGTGATATTAGCTCCCCTAAAAACATTTTTGGAAAAGAAGAAAATGGGGGAGGGAGTGGAGAAAAGATTTACAATTGTATATCATGTGTGAGGCTTCAATCCGTTGTTGTGAGGCTTTAACTTGTTGAAGTGAGGCTTCAACTTGTTTTTGGACTACTAGTGAGGTCTTGCTGAAAGGCTCAACTTTGATTATGAAGACTGGCGTGTGTAGTAAGCTTTTCAAGTCTGTTGGATATCTCCACTGCCATTTACCCTATATATTATTTTTGAACCGTTATATTTAACCTCAAAAAAAAAAAAA
>WNGS01142304.1:11234309-11249151 GCA_020271785.1 Procambarus virginalis | reverse complement strand
CTAGAATTTGCCAATACAAAGAAAAGATATTCATGAAATGGCTGGAAGCAGCACATGTCTCTACTTTGCAGAACTCGTCAAAATCATGCTAGTGAGGAATTCTTGAGACGTTTCCCCTTCCGTCCGTTTATATTAGCAGATAAAGAAGAACCGACTACATCAAATGTGCGAAGTCGGCTGACACCTACAGCTTCATCCACCGGTAACACCAGACCCACCTTCCAGTAAGAAGTCTTGGTATAGTTACGATAAAGTGAGTACAGATCAAGCGAGCTCTCAATTGTATTGTAAGTATTGCAAACTCTATGGACATACCATAGATAGATGTGGGAAGGCTCAATACAAAGTAATAATGAAACTACTAAACCCAAACAGACTCCTCCTAAGTCCGGTAAGCCTGTGATGAATGTTGGTGTTCCTGTTAATGATCTTTCTCTCTTCAGTAAACACCTGTATCCTGGAACTGTCTCTACCAACGGTACAGATTCGGAGGGACGTTTCAAATTGAAGATCTTGAGGGACACAGCGGCTCTTCAGTCCATAATATTGAAATCAGCTGTGCCTAACATCACCTACACCGGGGAAACCGTCCTTATCACTGACCTCACTGCTACCACTCCGTATCCACTCGCCAGAGTCCACCTGGATTGTCCTTTCGTGACCGGTGAAGTCCAAGTCGCCATCAGGGAAAAGCCTTTCCCATGCCTGGAGTGCAACTTCTCCTGGGCAACGACTTGGCAGAAGATCTGCAACCGTCCAACCTGATCATCATGGACAAACCCCAGGTGTGTACCTCTGTAATGGATAATCCCATCTTTGAGTATGTTCCAGCAGAGGTCCAAGAAAGTGATGAAGTTTCTCCTCCGGTTTTGGTGACCACCCGTGCACAAGCTGCACGACCGCAACCAGCTGACTCTACTGCTACCGCTGTCCCTCAAGACCCTCAGAATCTACCACCGAATCTTACTAGGTTGGAGTTCCGTAAGTTACAGAGGGAAGATCCTTCATTAACACCATTATTCTTCCAGGCTGAGACTCAACCTGACAGTATCCTGGGTTCTTCCTAGAGAATCAGTGCTCTACCGCAGGTACAGACCCAGTAAGCTGAAGGAGGATGACGATTGGGCCAATGTCGAACAACTAGTGATTCCCACCAGCCTACGGCCGATATTCTACACCTGGCCCACGGAGCACTTTCTCACTATGGTTTTAACAAAACCTACCACGGAATCAGACAAGACTACTACTGGCCAGGTATGGTTAAAGACGTCAAACATGTACAAACAGTGTCATACATGTCAGATGGCAGGTAAACCTAACATCTCTATCCCAAGGCTCCATGACTCCACCAGGTGCCTGCGGAACCTTTCCACAGACTCATCATAGACTGTGTTGGTCCTTTACCCCGGACCAGTTCTGGCAACGCCTATATACTAACCATCCTGTGTCCTACCACCAGATTCCCCATAGCAGTTCCAGTAAAGAACATTACGGCTGCTACTGTGGTGAAACACCTATTGAAGATCTTCACCCAGTATGGATTTCCAAGAGAGGTTCAAAGTGACTGTGGCACCAACTTCACCAGTGATCTCTTCAAGAGAGACACTGGAAGAGTTCAACATCACACAGGTATTGTCCAGCCCCTATCATCCTGCTTCACAGGGTTCTCTTGAACGTAGTCATCAGACTATTAAAGCACTCCTAAAGAAATTTTGCAATGAAACCTTGAAGGACTGGGATAAACAACTTGACCTCATTATGTGCATTTTCAGAAGTCTTCCCAATGAGTCTCTAGGAGTATCTCCTTATGAGATGCTCTACGGACGTAAGTGCCGTACTCCTCTCAAAGCTTTTAAAGACTCTCTACGTAATGCCACCTTCAGTGACCCTCAGAATGTGCCCCAGTTTCTTCAAAACTTAAAACACATTCTAGAGAGAGTACGTAAATTTGCTAATGACAATCTATTGAAAGCTCAGGAGAGGATGAAGACTCATTTTGACCAAAGCAGCAAAATAAGGAAATTTAAACCAGGAGACTTCGTGTTGGCATATTTCCTATCCCAGGTTCTCCATTGCAAAACAAGTTTTCAGGACCCTACCGCATCAAGGAGTGCAGAAACAACCACAACTACGTTCTTGAGACTCCAGATAGGCGGCGGACCCAGTTGTGCCACGTCAACCTCCTGAAGCAGTATCAAGGTACTCCCCCACTGTGTTGGTATCATTCTCCACATTTAAAGGTCCATACCTCCACAGTGAGACCTTCCCTGCTTCTCCCCGAAAGCACTAACACTGAGTCAGTGCCTTCCAACTCGGAAATCCTAACTGATCTTCATACCTATTTGCAGGACAGTAATAGTGCACCTCTCATCAAAATCTTCAAGGAACATCAGAAGTTGTTCAGCGATGATCCACAAGAGTGTAATGTGGTTCAGCACGACATCCAGCTACTCCCTGACACCCGGCCGATTCGTCAACCTTTCTACCGAATCAGCCCGAGCAAAAAGGAAGTTATGCATGCTGAGGAACAGTACCTCCTGGATCATGGGCTGGCCACCCCTTGTGAGTCCCCTTGGGCCTCACCCTGCATCTTGGTGCCAAAACCGCAAGGTAAAGTGAGGTTGTGTACGATTATCGGAAATTGAATCTTGTGACTGTCAAGGATGCGTACCCCTTACCTAGAATAGATGACATCCTTGACGCCATTGGTAATTCTCGGTATTTGTCTAAGCTAGACTTACTCAAAGGATATTACCAAGTATGTTTGACAGAGCGAGCTAAGGAAATATCTGCCTTCACCACTCCTTTGGCCTTTACAGATATGAACGCCTTCCATTTGGACTATGTAATGCCCCGGCAACCTTCCAGGGAGCTGTCAACCATGTCATCCATGGCTTACATAATACCTACGCCTACTTGGATGATATCGTTGTAGCATCCAACACCTGGAACGAACATCTGCTCCAGCTGCAACGATTGTTCGCCAAGCTCCTGACAGCCGGCCTCACCATCAACCTGGGCAAGTCCACCTTTGCTAAAGGTAAAGTGCGTTATCTTGGTCATGTGATAGGGAGTGGCAGCCTAGTTCCGTTAAACGTACACACTCAAGCCATCCAGCATTACCCACAGCCTACCACCAGGAAGCAGCTCCTGCGCTTCCTTGTCTTGTCTTCCTTGGTCTACGGGAGTCCTCCTACTACCGTAGGTTTGTGAGGAATTTTAGTACGGTAGCGACACCATTGATCACTTTAACCAACCCCAAGCAACGGTATCACTGGACCATTCAGCAAACCATTGCTTTTGAACTACTTAAATCTCTGCTCTGTTCTAATCCTATTCTCGCCTCGCCAGATATCACGAAGCCTTTCATCCTCCATGTCGATGCCAGTGGTACCGGCATCGGGGGTGTCCTGATGCAACAACGAGGCGAGGAGGTTCTACCTGTTAGCTACTACAGCTACAAGTTAAAACCACACCAGAAGAATTACAGCACTATCGAAAAGGAGCTACTCTCCATCGTCCTGAATTTACAGCACTTTGCATCTTACCTACAAGGTGCTCGGTCTACCACCATCTACTCGGACCACAATCCCCTACGCTTCTTGCAGCAAGCCCAATTCAACAATCAACGACTTCTACGACGGGCTTTATATCTGCAGAATTTCAACCTGCAGATCTTCTACATCAAGGGTACTGACAACATCATAGCAGACGCCCTCTCCAGAGTCTATGAGGTAGAGGCAGCTCCACCTATCACTCTACCATCAGAAGAAGTAACTTGACCCAGTAAGAGCAGGCTTCGGGAGAGAGTTGTGACGATAATCTCTTTCAAGAGAGATTGAGCCTGCTCTTCCCTACATAAAGTTACTTACATATATACAAAATAAGATGTTACCTTCAAGATACGTCTACCAGTAGCACAAAACGTTTTGACCAGGAGGCAAAACGTACCCCCAACTCCACACTCCCTCCACGCCGGCTCGTCCGTCGTCAACCAGCAAACAACCATTCCCAGCCTGCCTGCTTCTGATTGGTGACTAGCCGACTGCACACACCTGCACCTCTGCACCTCAGCGCCCTCTACCTGAGTCGATGTCTGGGCTTGATCCAGCCATTGAAGTCAGAATATCCTTGTGCTCTCGAGCTGTGAACAACCAACTGATACACGTCCTCTGTTTATCGGTGGAGGTTCTCAGCTAGCGCCCATATTCTCAGCACCATTATTGTCATTTTGCCTTTATATTATTCCTAGAGTAAATTATCCCTATTCTGTATTTTTATGCTATATTTTTTGACTTGTTTGTTTGCACTGTACATAGCCAAGGGATTGTCTTTGTTAAATTTGCTTTCTAATTAATTAAAGTTTCATTGTTCATACTATGTGTTTTGCGTGTACACTCCCACATTTTCCCGTCACAATATATATTATATATATATATATATACCTCGCAGATATCAAGACGGCTTGATTTCTGCGAGGCACTACACATCAAGAAGTCAACACCAGCAATCAACAGCCAATTAATGCACAACTATGTTCTACCCACTTCAAGACTCCGCACCAATATAGAAGCATCAAGAAATATGGGCCAATAGGCCCTTTGCAGTTACTTCCATTCTTCCTTTCATCTATACTCATTGAACCGTGTTCTGTCTTGTGTTGAAAGTTTTGTTCACCTCATCCAAAACTGTTGTAACATATCACCTCACCTAAATGCGGGTATATAAGATAAAAGCTGTTTAAATGATAGTATAGTAAAACTCTGTTTAGTGTTTGCAGGTTATAGTTGTGTGTGTGTAAACTAAAGTCTTTGAAAATGTAATAAGTTATTACGAAACGCGTTCAAGTGTTGCGTCAGACTAAAAATAAAAAAATAATTTTGGAGAATTGATTTTTCAATTACCATCGACAGTGAAAAGAAACATAAGAAATATTGAGAAAATTCGTGTTAGAATTATTAATCTTACTTTTTCGGTCATATTTAATAACATATATATAAAATATGTATATGTATGTATATGTATGTGTATGTATATATATATATATATATATATATATATATATATATATATATGTGTGTGTGTCACTGTTAGTTTTATTTAAACTTTATTAAAAAAAAATGAGTTACATATTTTCTTTTATGCATTTGAATTTCCTAGTTTATGACCGCATACTGGTAAATGAAGGCATGTGTTGAACACTGAGGACAAATAATGAGATAACTGTCTTGTCTAGGATGGTTTCACTTGTCGGTTTTAATTTTTTTGAAGCAATTGGGATTAATATAATTTTATTCCTTAATAAGAATGTTAGTACAACTAACATCGGGCGAATGAAATATTTCATATATCCTGCCCGAAACGCATTGCGTAATAGTGGCTTTAGGCATTGTATGTACTAGCTCTACCTATAATTCGATCCATTCATGTAACCTCACTTGTATGTATATACCTTACCTGAATAAACATATTTATTTATTTATGTTTTATTTATTTTTCTCCACAATATTTCCAATATGATTGAAAATGGGTTAATTTTTTTCTTCACAATTTCACCTAAAACGGTATGTTTATTGAGGTTTGGAGCAGTCAAATAATTTTACCATAGATAATCAGGTAGAACAAATGCACACACTTAAAAAAAATGATGAAAATTAGTGACAAAAATTTTTCATAAAAAATTAATATAGTTTGACTTAAAACGTATTATACGAATATTTTTTCAATGAAAACTAAGAGCAAAAGCTGGGTCAGGATTTTTGCTCCCACTACAAGAATATATAATACCAAAGAGCATCACCCCGCTTCACCCAAATTGTTTCCAATCAATTAATGTATATGGATTTCTTATTCCTCTATAACAAAATCATTCCGATCATTGAAGTAAAAGACCAACTGACGTCTTACCTCTATCATGTAGTGGACGTATTCTTCGACACGATCCCACGAGCCTATGTACACGTTCTTGTGGCCCGTGTCGAAGACACCTGCACAAAATCAAGTATGACCATTAGTTCCCCCCATTTATTTTAACATAGATACGAGGCAAATTTATGTAGTTACCTATATGAAAGGTTACATTTTGTGTGTCAAGAGGTCTCTTCCCAGTTTCATATATTAATATTTCTCTTAATACCGGTTAACGAAAAAATAAACTAAATGTAACACATTACTGGATGAATACTGTGGTGTACAATAGGCTACTGCTCACAGTTTGACGTGATAACTTTTATCTTGCCTACTAGCCTCGATGATAATCTTACCTTGCTCCCCGATAATATGTCTACCTTACCAAGCCGGTCGGCCGAGCGGACAGCACACTGGACTTGTGATCCTGTGGTCCTGGGTTCGATCCCAGGCGCCGGCGAGAAACAATGGGCAGAGTTTCTTTCACCCTATGCCCCTGTTACCTAGCAGTAAAATAGGTACCTGGATGTTAGTCAGCTGTCACGGGCTGCTTCTGGGGGTGGAGGCCTGGCCGAGGACCGGGCCGCGGGGACACTAAAGCCCCGAAATCATCTCAAGATAACCTCAAGAAGAAGATACCAGGCAACGATGATAATCTTACCTTGCCAAGCATTAATGATAACTTATATTGCCAAACAACGATGATAACCTTACCTTGCCAAGCAACGACGATAACCTTACCTTGCCAAGCAACGATGATAACCTTACCTTGCCAAGCAACGATGATAACCTAATCTTGCTAAGCAACGATGATAACCTTACCTTGCCAAGCAACGATGATAACCTAATCTTGCTAAGCAACGATGATAACCTTACCTTGCCAAGCAACGATGATAACCTTACCTTGCTAAACAACGATGATAACCTTTCCTTGCCAAGCAATAATGATAATTTATCTTGCCAAGCGACGATGATAATCTTACCTTACCAAGGAATGATGATAACCTTACCTTACCAAGCCTCGATTATAGCCTTATCTTATCAAGCCTCAGTGATAACCTAACCTTATCAAACCTCGCTGATAACCTTGCATTATGAAGCCTCGATGATAATCTTACTTTGAAAAGCCTTGTGGGAAATAATTTCACCATTTATAATAACATCCATTTATTCAGTGATTAATGAAACGTAAATATCTCTAATTATCTAATAAATCTAATCATTATTTAAGCACTGGTAGGTGGCAACGGGAGCCGCATCCTTTTAGAATATTCACTACAGGAGTCCACTTACAAGATAACGATTATGATAATAAATTCGTTAATAAATATTATTCATTAGATACTTGTTAGAACTATTATTGTATTGAGTTAACAATACTTAACATCAGAACAGACACCTGGTGCAATTTTTTGTTCAAATTATTCAGAAACTTGATAGTTAAATAAATTAAATTAATATATACTAGGTAATTTCCTATGAATCCTTACCCAACTACCCACTTGGGCTTGAACCTCCGACCGTTTAAGTGGTTGGTGTACCATTCCTCCCCCCGTCCTGTTTCCTGATTCCTTCCAAATCATTATCCTGACAACTTTCCAGTGGTATATAGTCGTGATGGCTTTGCGCTTTCTTCTGATAGTTCCCTTCCCCTTCCTATAACTCCTAACTGATATCTCCACCAAACTTTAGGCTGTAGGGGAAAATCGACTTCTATAGTGTGATCGTTTCCCATTACGAGGTAGCGCAGTTATCGTACCTAATGAAAAATAAATAGGTGAGTAATATATAAATTTATAAAGAGAAGTGTGTAGAACTCATAAAGAGTCTAAATAACTTAATTTACAACAATTTTAGTCTGCAATCCACTCGTGGTAACGGTGGATTGTTACCACGGGCATCCGCTGTTAAATTGTTTTTGTATCTAAATTGGTACCTAAATTGTTTTTCACTTATTTTGCTGATAGGGGTGACGTGATTCTTAAGTGAAATAGTATAAAATTGGTGAACCGATTCCCTAGTTATGAGCGTGCTAACACCACCTCTGAGGTTCAATACCTATTCATTGTATTATTGAATCAGTGACGAAATTACTGCGATTAATAATACCAATATTATCGCATCACAGGAATTATGGGCGCTCTTTCAAACCAAAATTTATTTGCACAGAATTCCATTTTTTTATAGGTCCATAAAATTATCACCTGTTGAACTTTAGTACAAGGATACGTAACACCTATGTATGTGCTCCAGAACTTATATCATTTATTTTCATATGTCCTAGGGTGTTGTAGTTTGATAAATTCTTTGTAAAGGATCACTCCACAAGCCTCCATGAGAACCTTACCTTGCCAAGCCTTGATGATAATCTTACCCATCCAAGTTTTAATGATATCCTTACCTTGACAAGCCTCTGTGATAACCTTGCCTTGTGAAGCCTTGATGATAGCCATACCTTGACAAGTCTCGATGATAACTTTACCTTGACAGGTCTCGATGATAGCCTTGCCTTGACAGGTCTCGATGATAGCCTTGCCTTGACAAGTCTCGATGATAGCCTTGCCTTGACAAGCCGCGATGATCGAGAGCCTTACCTTGACAAGCCTCGATGATAGCCTTGCCTTGACAAGCCGCGATGATCGAGAGCCTTACCTTGACAAGCCTCGATGATAGCCTTACCTTGACAAGCCGCGATGATCGAGAGCCTTACCTTGACAAGTCTTGATGATCGAGAGCAATACTTAACCTTGACAAGCCGAGATGATCGAGAGCCTTACCTTGACAAGCCTCAGTGTAAAGAAGAAATCTCTCTGGAGAGAGCGCCTGGGTCTGGTCCAGAACATCAGCGCTCACGAACCTGTCAGAGTACCAGTGGACCGCTGTACCGTCTATGTACTTAGCAGAGTCAGGGTCGTCCAGCATCTGTGTGGAGAGTGTTTAGTGTTCATATAGCAAGTATTGGTCAAGGGGGATATCAATTTGCGCTGAGAGTTGTACCTCATTTCTATGTGTATTAATATTGGGTATGCTTTAATCCAGGACTGCTTTATATTGCTTTAAACACAGTTACGGCCTCGCTCCTGTGCCAGATAAATCCAATACGGGCTCACTATAGCCCGTGTTTCTTGGAACTTTTGCTTCGAGTAACTGAATCTAAAAGAACAACAACCCTCGAGTATCCAGCATCTGGGCACCCTCATAAACACTGTCAGTCAGTATCCTCCCCCGCGATAGCAGCCACATAGTAAGAACTGACGATTTTTATGCGAGCTCTGCACACAGTATATCCTTTCATGGCAAAGATCACATTCGCTCCAAAAAATCTATCACTTATGGGTTATTCATGCCCGTGCCACCTTTTGGGTGGATTAATCTACTTCATCAATCAATCATCCTGGAATATGTTAAAATATATTTACTGGTTTGTCAGTAGGCTAGTGTTATGGCCTAAATCCTTCAGAGGCTGGAAATCCTGCCTTTAACACCAACTAAAACAGGAAGCAGCCGTGACATCAATATTGATTTTAAAATGAAATGTTGATGAGTACTTATAATTGTCTTTGAACATTCTGGTAGTAATAGCCTTCGTGCGGGTGATGGGGTAGTGAGAACCAGGATTATCAAAGACCGAAGCTAACAAATAATACAGAAATAGTTTCCTCAAGACCTACCGGCACGACGTACCAGGGAAGAGTGTCCCTGTTGAAGTCATCAACCATCATCTTGAGACGTCGCATCCCGGCAGCCTCCAGCGTGGGTCCCAGGTTACCCTTGAGCCAGTCTCGCATGTCCTCAGCAGACCAGCCTAAGCAGTTAATGGCCCACTACCGAAACCAAAACAAGTACGTATCACCCCCACAAACATTGTCGTAATGCCTTAACATTATAGTAACTATAATGGATATTAACAATGTTAAAAACATATTTACCATTTTTAGAGGATATCTCCTTAATCTTGGGAACAGATGAAGTATATTATCAAGAGCTGATGTTCAGCAACTATAACATCAACTGATGCTCATAAGCCTTTATGAGATACTAGGAGACTTACATCTGACTCGTAACAGAGCGGTTCATTCTGGGGTGTGAGGCCCCACATCTCGGCTCCCTCTGCTTCATACGCCTCTACGAACCTGAGCGTATGTCCAACCACAGGAGCAGTTTAGTTGTCAGTATGAGTTACGCTCTCGTCGCACAGTAGCCTACTGACCATTTTAATCCAGGACTAAAGAAAACAGTGAATATACACCGAGAAAATGGGATACACCTCGTGTATATATCCGTGGCCACCAGCTCCTGTATCCTCCAAAGAATATTAAAGGTACTGCAATCACCAGACATTCTTCGTTGTTGTTAACAATTTGATATAAATATTTTTGCTAAGAAGGGATGGGAAGGAATAATCAGGGACATGTACCAAGCTCTTTCCACTATACAGCACTTGGAGGGGATCAGAAAATGATATACGAACATAAGAACATAAGAACATAAGAATAAAGGTAACTGCAGAAAGCCTATTGGCCAATACGAGGCAGCTCCTATCTATAACCACCCAATCCCACTCATATACATGTCCAACCCACGTTTGAAATAATCGAGGGACCCCACCTCCACCACGTTACGCGGTAATTGGTTTCACAAATCAAAAACCCTGTTACCGAACCAGTATTTACCCAAGTATTTCCTAAATCTAAATTTATTCAATTTATACCCATTGTTTCGTGTTCTGTATTGTGTTGATATTTTTAATACCCTATTAATATCCCCTTTGTTATGTCCATTCATCCACTTGTAAACCTCTATCATGTCACCCCTAACTCTTCGCCTTTCCAGTGAATGCAATTTAAGCTTTGTTAATCTTTCTTCATATGAAAGATTTCTAATTTGGGGTATTAACTTAGTCATCCTACGCTGGACACCTTCAAGTGAATTTATATCCATTATATAGTATGGCGACCAAAACTGAACTGCATAATCTAAATGGGGCCTAACCAGAGCAAGATATAGCTGAAGAACAACATCAGGTGTCTTGTTACTAACTCTTTGATTAATAAATCCCAGTGTCCTATTTGCCTTATTACGAACCATTACTACTTATTACTTTTTATATGAGATGGGACGAGAAGAAGGAATAGTGCCCAACCATTTGGACGGTCGGGGATTGAGCGCCGACCTGCATGAAGTGAGACCGTCGCTCTACCGTCCAACCCAAGTGGTTGGGTTGCAAAGAAGGGACTGAAATTCTCAAACGTGCACACACACACACTTGGAAAGGTTCGAAATTACAAGAGATGAGGTCAAGAAGCACCTATTGGAGCTGGACGTGAGAAAAGCTGTTGGACCGGACGGAATCTCACCATGGGTACTGAAAGAGTGTGCAGGAGCACTTTGTTTGCCACTCTCCATAGTGTATAGTAGGTCACTGGAAACGGGAGACCTACCAGAAATATGGAAGACTGCTAATGTAGTACCAATATACAAAAAGGGTGACAGACAAGAGGCACTGAACTACAGGCCAGTGTCCTTAACTTGTATACCATGCAAGATGACGGAGAAGAATGTGAGAAAAAAACCTAGTAACACATCTGGAGAGAAGAGACTTCGTGACAACCCATCAACATGGGTTCAGGGAGGGTAAATCTTGCCTTACAGACTTAATAGAATTCTATGATCAAGTGACAAAGATTAAGCAAGAAAGAGAAGGCTGGGCGACCTGCATTTTTTTGGACTGTCGGAAAGCCTTTGACACAGTACCCCATAAAAGGCTGATGCATAAGCTGGAGAAACAGGCAGGAGTAACTGATAGGGCGCTCCAGTGGATAAGGGAGTACCTAAGCAATAGGAAGCAGAGAGTTACAGTGAGGGGTGAGACCTCAGATTGGTGTGAAGTCACCAGTGAAGCCCCACAGAGCTCTGTACTTTAAGACAGAGGAGGACAGCTTGAGGCTTCAAGAAGACCTGGACAAGCTACAGGAATGTTCGAACAAATGGTTGTTAGAGTTTAACCCAAGCAAATGTAATGTAATGAAGATAAGGGTAGGAAGCAGGAGACCAGATACAAGGTATCATTTGGGAGATGAAATACTTCAGGAGTCAGAGAGAGAGAAAGACCTGGGTTGATATCACACCAGACCTGTCCCCTGAAACTCATATCAGGAGGATAACATCAGCGGCATATGCCAGGTTCCTGAGCCTATTGGGCTCTATCAAATCTACACTTGAAACTGTGTATGGAGTCAGCCTCCACTACATCACTTCCTAATGCATTCCATTTGTCAACCACTCTGACAATAAAAAAGTTCTTTCAAATATCCTGTGGCTCATTTGGGTATTCAATTTCCACCTGTGTCCCCTAATGCATGTGCCCCTTGTGTTACATAGCCTGTCTTTATCTACCCTATCAATTCCTTCGAGAATCTTGAATGTGGTGATCATGTCCCCCCATCTCTTCTGCCTTCCAGCGACGTGAGGCTTAATTCCCGTAGTCTCTCCTCGTAGCTCATACCTCTCAGCTCGGGTACTAGTCTGGTGGCAAATCTTTGGACTTTTTCCAGTTTAATCTTATCCTTGACTAGATATGGACTCCATGCTGGGGCTGCATACTTCAGGATTGGCCTGACATATGTGGTATACAAAGTTCTGAATGATTCCTTACACAAGTTTCTAAATGCCGTTCTTATGTTGGCCAGCCAGGCATATGCTGCTGATGTTATCCTCTTGATATGGGCTGCAGGGGACAGGTCTGGCGTGATATCAACACCCAAGTCATTTTCTCTCTCTGACTCTTGAAGAATTTCATCTCCCGAATGATACTAGTATCTGGCCTCCTGCTCCCTACACCTATCTTCATTACATTAAATTTGCTTGGGTTAAACTCTGACAACCATTTGTTTGACCATTCCTTCAGTTTGTCTAGATCTTCTTGAAGCCTCAAGCAGTCCTCCTCTGTCTTAATCCTTCTTATAATTTTGACATCGTCAGCAAACATTGAGAGAAATGAGTCTATACCCTCCGGGAGATCATTTACGAATATCAGAAACAGGATAGGACCGAGTACAGAGCTCTGTGAGACTCCACTCGTGACTTCACGCCAGTCTGAGGCCTCACCCCTCACTGTAACTCTCTGCTTCTTATTGCCTATGTAATCCCTTATCCAATGGATCACCTTACCAGTTACTCCTGCCTGTCTCTCCAGCTTATGTACCAGCCTCTTAAGGGGTACTGTGTCAAAGGCTTTCCGACAATCCAAGAAAATGCAGTCCGCCCAGCCTTCTGTCTTTCTTAATCTTTGTCACCTGGTCGTAGAATTCTATTAAGCCTGTAAGGCAAGATTTACCCTCCCTGAACCCATGTTGGCGATTTGTCATGAAGTTCCTTCTCTCCAGATGTGTTACTAAAATTTAAAATTAAAAACTCAAATGTTTATTCAGGTAAAGTACATACATACAAGGGGTGATACAAATATTGATGAATTTATAGATATAGCTAGTACATACAATGCCTAAAGCCATTATTACGCAAAGCGTTTCGGAACTATTTTTTTCTCACGATCTTCTTCATCACCTTGAATAGTATACAAGTCAAGGACACTGGCCTGTAGTTCAGTGCCTCTTGTCTGTCACCCTTTTGTATATAGGGATCACATTCGCCGTCTTCCATATTTCTGGTAGGTCTCCAGTCTCCAGTGACCTACTATACACCATGGAGAGTAGTAAGCAAAGTGCCTCTGCGAGACCCTTGGCGAGATCCTGTCTGGATCAACAGCCTTTCTCACATCCAGATCCAACAGGTGTCTCTTGACCTCATCTCTCGTAATTTCGAACCCTTCCAAGGCCGCCTGGTTTACTTCCCCCTCTCCTAGTGCAGTGACCTCACCTTGTTCTATTGTGAAGACCTTCTGAAACCTCTTGTTGAGTTCTTCACACACCTCTTTGTCATTCTCTGTATACCTGTCCTTGCCAGTTCTAAGTTTCATTATCTGTTCTTTCACTGTTATTTTCCGCCTGATGTGACTGTGGAGTAGCTTTGGTTTGGTCTTGGCTTTGTTTGCTATATCATTTTCATAATTTTGCTCTGCTTCTCTTCTCACACTAATATACTCATTCCTGGTTCTCTAGTATCTCTCTCTGCTTTCTAGTGTTCTGTTATTCCGGAAGTTCCTCCATGCCCTTTTGTTCAGGTCCTTTGCTTCCATACATGCCCTATTAAACCCTGGATTCTTCTTTTGCTTCTCGGATTTTTTCTTTTGGGCCGGGATGTATCTGCTTACTGCCGCCTGACACTTTTGGGTGATATAGTCCATCATATCTTGTACAGAATTAGCTCTGAGGTCTGTGTCCCATGGTATTTTCCTTAGGAAACTTCTCATCTCCTCATAATTCCCCTTTCGGTATGCCAGCCTTTGTTTCCAGCCAAGTAAAAGGGGGACAGGGAGGGTATTGGATGAGGGGGAGGGAGGACAGGAGGGAAAGAGTGATATGGTGGGAGTAGGGGAGGGGTAGCAGGGTGGGAATGGGGTGAGGGGAGGAGGGAGAGTTGCCGGAGCATTTGAGTTGGGACAGGGAGGGTCTGGGTATACGTGGTTTCTATGCAGAGGAGGGTGGTAGAGTTGCCCTCCCCTCTGGTGTTACTGGATTGATGATTTTGGGTTCCCCTCCTCCTCACCTCTGGGGATGTTGTGTTGAGGGTTGTGATTTCCTGGTTTTCTCCTCTTGCCCTGCGCTTCTTCCTTGCTTCTGCCGCCATGGCCCTCTCTTCCCTCGTCATGTTCCTCTGGAGGAATACTTTTTTTAATTCTCCCATATATTGCAGGTGGCTCTTCCTTGTTAGAATCTTTTCCTTTGTGTGTTCGTTTGCAAACACTATCTGTAACACGCGGTCTCTGTCCTTGTTGTACCAGCCAACCTGAAAACCTTCTCAATACTATGTTCTGCCT
>WNGS01142304.1:11183339-11194078 GCA_020271785.1 Procambarus virginalis | reverse complement strand
AATATATATATTAATATATATCTATATATATATTCTCCTATCATATCTATATATATCATATATATATATCTCATATATATTATCATATATATTGTGACGATAATCTCTTTCAAGAGAGATTGAGCCTGCTCTTCCCCATTAGTCACGTCTACATGCTACATTCAAGATACGTTCAGCAGCGTAGCAAAACGTTTGTCCAGGCAGCTACATGCACCTGCATACCCACCTTCCCCCCACCCACTCCTCACCAGCCGGCTCGCCCGCCTGTACTTCAACGAGCTAACTACCCTTCTCTGCCTGCCTGCTCAGGCAATAGGCTGGTCCCGACCGCACCACACCTGCCATTGGAGGACTGCCGAACACCATACCCCAATACTTCTACCGTCACATACATGGGGCCTGTCCTAGGAGCTTCACTCAAGCAAAGCCAAACTCCTCGGGAGAAAGATACTTTTCAGGGAACGACTTCCAAGGATACTTTTGTTTAAGCCCTCCCAAATCAGATACTACCCGGTCGGTGGGGCGACAGACCCCCCATCCGCCGCGGACCTGGCATAAACTCTGTGAATCTCCAGATCAGGCAGAAATCGGTATTCCCGAAGTTCATAGGCGCAAGTCGCATAACGAGGCGGGGACACAAGCCACGCCCTCCGACGGTAGCAGACGACACCAATGAAGCGTACGAAGGCTGCCGGGATGGCGCGTCGCCGGACGCAGCAGAGCAGGGGACAAGCGACGAGAAAGGCAATGCCTCCACCGAGACCGCAGGAGACACTGAAGAGATGGCCGCAGAAGGAAGAGGCGGCGAACCGTAGTCGATGAACCGGGAAACCGCGGCAAGGAGACACAGAATCCTCCAGAGCGAAGCAGTCTTTTTTAAACAGGCATGCACTAGGCCACCCCCCGCTCACCATGGACCTCAGCAGGGGGCACCACCCCCCACGAAGAACCGGAGCCATCCGATGCAGGCGAGCGCACCCGAATCAGGAACCCGCCGCAGACACTAGATCGGAAGAGAGAGGCCGGAAGGACCGTCACAGGCATCCTCTAGCAAATGCACATCCACCGCCACCGTAGGACGCAATGCAGCCGTAGCCACCCCACGTCGCCTGCAGACTCACAAGCGTCGAATTTCGCCAACATCTGTCCATGCAGACGACGAACGCCGGGAACGCTTAGGCAGGGCCGCACATCATCAGACCCGGAGGTTGACTCAGACACACGCTCAATACAAGCCGGGCGAACCGACGCACGCCGCTAGTACGCAGCATCCTCAACCACACGGGGCATCAGGCCAGACACATGGGGAAGCGCCGGAACACGCCCCATCACCCAGCACAGCCGGAACAGACGTCAAGGGTGCAGGACAGGGACAGATGCAGCAGAGGAAGACGGGGGATCGAGCAGAGTGTAGGCTGAAGAATCCCAGAGACACTAGGCGGAGCAGGATGAGCACCAGGCGATGACACAACCTCCGGAGGAAAGCCACCACCACAGGGGGCGCATCAGGCGACACAGGGGGCTATCCGCGGCCGGAGAGTCGTCCATAGCCACAGAAACCTCCTCCACAGGAAGCGGTGGAAAATCCTCCTCACTGAAGAGGTTCACGGGCGCAGCGGCCGGCGCAGAACAGCCAGCAGCCTGATGGCCCAACAGGCCACAATGATAACATGTCCGAGGCTGGCGGGCGTAAAACACACGAACTGTGTACCCCATCAGGCGCACAGAGGACGGAATATCCTCCCAGAGCCTCATGCCCAGGGTGTGAATCGTCCTCATGCCTTAAGTGGCTCGAAGATACTACGTTCACCCGCACACTAACGACGGCGCCAAACGGAACGGCCGAAGTACCACCGGAGCAGACCCTCCGGAAACTCCAATGGAGCCCCATGCACGCTGACGTAGGTACAGGCCACCACTCCAATCAGAGATTGAAACAGTGCCCGCACCATCTGGCAGAGGTAATTGTCCGCCCCTCGTACGACGGAGAAAGGTCGCTGGTCGCCAACTCCTCCGTGAACTTAATTATCACTCGCGTGCGTCAACACTCATTTTACCTTGAGGATACCTTGAGGTGCTTCCGGGGCTTTCGTCCCCGCGGCCCGGTCATCGACCAGGCCTCCTGGTTGCTGGACTGATCAACCAGGCTGTTGGACGCGGCTGCTCGCAGCCTGACGTATGAGTCACAGCCTGGTTGATCAGGTATCCTTTGGAGGTGCTTATCCAGTTCTCTCTTGAACACTGTGAGGGGTTTGCCAGTTATGTCCCTTATGTGTAGTGGAAGCGTGTTGAACAGTCTCGGGCCTCTGATGTTGATAGAGTTCTCTCTCAGAGTACCAGTTGCACCTCTGCTTTTCAACGGGGGTATTCTGCACATCCTGCCATGTCTTCTGGTCTCATGTGATGTTATTTCTGTGTGCAGGTTTGGGACCAGCCCCTCTAATATTTTCCACGTGTAAATTATTATGTATCTCTCCCGCCTGCGCTCAAGGGAATACAGATTTAGGCTCTTTAGTCGGCCCAATAGTTTAGATGTTTTACCGAGTGGATTCTAGCAGTAAAGGATCTCTGCACGCTCTCCAGGTCAGCAATTTCACCCGCAGTGAAAGGGCTGTCATTGTGCAGCAGTACTCCACTCTAGAGAGCACAAGCGTTTTGAAAAGTGTCATCATCGGTATAGCATCTCTAGTGTGAAAAGTTCTTGTTATCCAACCTGTCATTTTTCTTGCAGTTGTGACGGCTACTTTATTGTGTTCTTTAAAGGTAAGGTCTTCCGACATGAGTACACCCAGATCCTTTACATTGCCTTTTCGTTCTATGTTATGATTTGCCTGAGTTTTGTACGTGGTTTCAGTTTTTATATTTTCATTTTTTCCATAGCGCATGAGCTGGAACTTGTCTTCGTTAAACACCATATTATTTTCTGTAGCCCATAGAAAGACCTGATCTACATCTGACTGGAGGTTCGCCGTGTCCTCTATGTTGCCTACTCTCATGAAGATCCTAGTGTCATCTGCAAAGGATGATACAGTGCTATAGGTTGTGTTCTTGTCTATGTCCGATATAAGGATGAGAAAAAGTACTGGAGCAAGCACAGTACCCTGGGGGACTGAGCTCTTAACGGTTGACGGGTTGGATTTTATTTTGTTGACTATTACACATTGGGTTCTGTTGGTCAGGAAATTGTAGATCCATCTGCCTACTTTTCGGTAATTCCTTTTGAGCGCATTTTATGGGCAATAACACCATGGTCACATTTATCAAAAGCTTTTGCAAATCTGTGTAAATTACATCAGCGTTTTGTTTGTCTTCCATAGCATCTAATGCCATATCATAGTGGTCCAGCAACTGCGACAGGCAAGAGCGCCCTGTTCTGAAACCATGTTGTCCGGGGTTATGGAGATGCTGTGATTCCATGTATTTTGTGATCTTACTTCTTAGCACTCTCTCAAAATTTTTATGATGTGCGATGTTAGTGCTATCGGTCTGTAATTTTTTGCCTCTGCCTTATTTCCTCCTTTATGAAGTGGTGCTATCTCTGCTGTTTTTAGTATATCAGGAATAACGCCAGTATCTAGGCTTTGTCTCCACAGAATGTGAAGGGCCTGCGATAGTGGTTTTTTACAGTTCTTGATGAATATGGAGTTCCAAGAATCCGGGCCTGGTGCGGAGTGCATAGGCATACTGTTTATGGCTTCTTCAAAATCCAGTGGGATAGGGTGACGTCTGATATATGATTTGATGTTGGTATCATATCCATGAAAAATTCATTTGGGTTATCGATCTTTAGTGCGTTTAATGGCTCGCTGAAGACAGAGTCGTATTGCTTCCTCAGTAGCTCGCTCATTTCTTTGTTGTCATCGGTGAAAGTTCCCCCATAAATTCTATCACAGGAATGTTCAGGATGCGATCATACCCGCACGATCTCCGGGTATCCAGCCCTGCTGGAAAATTCCAATCCCACAGACTGAGCCCTCAGTATTGGTGGGAGGGGGACCCCCATCGTAAAGTCCACGTCAGCACAGGCGGCAGAGACACACCCGCCCCCAAACGGCCAAACTGGTAACCACGCACCAAATGCCAGAGCGCCGAAGCACACGTCTGCCCCCGACCAAGGCTAGGGCCAGACTCCCTTACATACATACATGGATACATACAAGCGATTGTCTAGACACCTAAGATCAACACTAAGCGTGCCTGGCAAGAAATTGTTTACGCAGCTGATTATAAGTAACATTTAAGTGATTTGTCACTTACGTTGATAGAGAACGATGTTGTTCGATCCTTCGGGTATGAGTCTGTAAGTGGTACATTTGTTTAACATAAAGATAGGAAAGTTTCACTTTAATACAATTCATTATTATATGTAAATGTATTTCAAATTACTAGGATGTTTCATTAATTTTTCTTCAAAACTTCTTTCTGTTTGTTTAGCTGTTTATAACGTAAGGTTCATTTATAGTACTAAAATGGATGCAAAATGTGATTTTTTTGTTTGTTTTTATACTTCACGGGTATGTGATTTTTTGATCAAACGTGTTTTTGTTTAACTGATAAATAATAATTGTTTATTTTTAATTCTGTACATTTAATTTATCATTAATAATATATTTTTTAAAATTAGAGGGGAAGACCCAAAATCTGGCTGTACTTGGGGACCTCCAACTGCTTAATTCGTCACTGAGTGTAACACAACTAGAAGGGGTACCCAGCAATGCTGGAGATTGTTAATTCCCGCCGCACTGCTTTTATTTCTCCCTCTCCATCCACCCTTTACCCCTCTCCCATCTTCCCACCCAACTCTCTTTTCCCCCTTTCTCTCCGCCCCCCCCCCCTCTTACCCGTCTGACCTCCGAACTTGAACAGGCAAACATTTCCATATATACATATTAGTCTATTTTGGAAGCAGTTTTTCCTATAGGCATATTTTTTTTAATGTAACCAGAAGAGTGAGATCCATGATTCTAGTACATCATTTTCCATACATTTTTCTTCACATGAGAAGGAAGTTGAAAAATTAACTCTCCAAAGTTCATGTTTAGTTTTATTTGGTCAGGCGCTAAGAGCTGCGTTTCGTTAAGTCTTCTTAACATTGTCAAAGGCAAGAGTACAAAGTGACACAGGGGCCCAAGACTGGTTTGCCACGAGATACCGTAAGTTACTAAAGCTTGTTTGTTGCAAAATACCATCAAGTCCCAAGATCATCATATGAGAATATTAAGAGTATGAAGAGAGTTTTCATGAGAAAATTATAAAAGAAAGATCCGAGGCCTAAATATTTCAGGCCTTGGATAGCATGTATTAGGCCCAGGACCTAGATTCACGAATCTCCATGTATTTCTTCGTAAGTATGTGTGCTATGAAGGTTCCTAAGTACCGGCTAAGAACGAGCCAAAGAGCAATTCAGATAAATATACTTACGAAGATTTATAAGTAGTTCACTTAGGTCTCACTAGATGTCACTAGGACTTTTAGTTTGGCCAACAGAGAGAAGATAACATTTTTCATCTTACAGCTGTAGCCAATCACGATGTTGCATATCGGAGCTTATCCGTGATGCACTTGCCACTTATTTACGTTGAATTTTCTTATAAAATTAGTATATTTCGAAGCAAAACCGTTTTTCAACTTGTACAGTTAGCACCGACATTGTAGTAAACAAATATGTTACAATTTTTGTTTACCTACGTAATTCTAAGAGATAGTGTATAGCTTTCCTTGTTGCTCCCAAGATTTAAGAAGTGATGGTATTTATTCATGTATATATTTACCTAAATTTACCCAAGGGCCACTAACTATCTAATGCCCTCGACAAGGACAAAAAAAAGCGGGGGCTTGTTAAGTCCCGCCAATTGTCCTAATGATATTTTCTAGCTGAATTTTGGCATTTACGGCTTCAGTGGGTAGGCGGTTCCATGGGTTTGTAACACTCTGGGTAAAAAAAACACCCGTTTTCAGTCCTACTTGAGAGGACATACTCTCCAACACTATATCTGTGATTGCCCTGTTATCAGTGACTTCAGACCAAATGGTGTGAGGTACTTTGAGCTATGTAATTACTTCATACTCTCAGGAATATTGGGAGATATTCTTGTGCTGCATCCAGATTTCGCCAGTGAGGGCTAATAGATCAGCCTTACATTTCTTATTCTCTCCTGATTCATGTATGGCTGGCCGTCCTGTGAGGTGGGGATGTAGGATGAGCTTGTAGCTGATTTTTTATCTACACTGTGTGGTCCTTCATACAGAATAGGGAAGCAGCACATTACTGTGAATACCTAACCATGTTAAAAAAAATACATTGTTTGAGAGGAGTCTTGTAGAAACTGGTAAGAGTAATTATAATATAATGTTTCCATGATTCAGTGTTTACCTCTTGTGAAAATCGTGAAGTTGTTGTTTAGTCAGAGTTGATTTGTTTTTTGTATTGAGGCTGGTATTTTCCTCCTTGATTCCATGTATGCCCAACCATCCTGTGAGATGGGAGTATTAGATGAACTTATAGCTAGATTTTGATCTACACTGTGTAATCTTCCATATAGAATAGGGTAGCAGCACATTGCTGTGTACATCTAAGCTTCTTAATTAAAAAAAATCAGTAATAAAGATTTCAAATTATAGTTTGTATTATTACCAGTATTATCCTTATTAAATCATGTTAACCATGGATCATTAAGATATCATGTTGATATGTAATAGTCATATTTCTTTTGAATCATTCATTAAATTGTGCAGTGTCTGACTTTGTTCATAATTTTTCACTTCTTTGGATATATTGTACAGTACAAAAAGATAAGTTAAAAATAAACCAGTAATATTTCTTTCATTATATTTTTATTTAAATAACTGCATAACTATTTTTACAGCTGACAGCATTTGCTTTATTCACAGGCGCATTATTTGTTAAAAAAAAAGATTTATTGTTACACACAATGGTGCTACATAGCCTTCCCAGCTTGGTGTATTCTTTTGATAATTACTTACTGATTGTTGCACACAGCCAAATTGTGTAACAGGAAGAGGTCTTGAACCCCTGCTTCCCCCTCTCTTTTTTAACAGGCCATAATAGTCCATATAATCATAATTATAGGCCTAAGTATTCAATAACTAAAGTTGTTGAAGTTTTTACCCTTACCTAACATTTGTGAAGCATATTTTGCTTTATGTCTCACCCAGATTTTATTTCACAATAAAACCAAACAAAATAAATTAAAAATGAGTATGTATAGCTAAAGTACACCCCTAGCTGTACTTATTGCTAGGTGAACAGGAGCATTTGGTAATAGTAAATGCTCCCACCGTAATCATCTTTCATATTGAAAAGGATCATCACCTTCTGTCATATTTCATGTTCACCAGTGTTTATTTACTTAATAACTACTGGTATAATATCTTGCTATTATAAAATTAATTCTACTATCATAAAATACATATTTACTACAAGTTTCAAGCAGAGAATGCATATATAGTTAACACGAAGACTCCTCTGGACGAAACTCGCCAACAAAATTGTTGTTTATACTAAAATCGATCCTCCGTATTGTGTAGTAGATAAAAATTGAGTTATGTCCCGTTTACGTAAAGCTACGAGTGGTCGAGGCCGTCCTTAAATCGAGGCGGTGTACTTACGAAGATTTTCCGTCTTAATGCATACCTGAATACCGACGTTGCCGCTACGAAGGTGCTAAGAAGAAAAACATTCGTAAGTACGTACGTAACTGCTTTGTGAATCTGGCCCCAGGATTATTTATTATCACTATAACTACAAAACTTTTTCCGGTTTGTCCAAATTCAATAGTACCAAATTCTACATTCAATATGTACGATGGACCACATCGTTACTATAAGTTCTCTCTAGACAGGGGAATGGGCTGCAGAAGAGTGTGATGATAATCTGTGACCCAGGTCAACTGTGTATACTTAACACCACACCAAAGGAAGAGTATTCTACTCATTCAACAACTATCACATGACCACTGCCACCAACACGGACGTCATAGGCTACACTATGGTAAACAACGTCACATGACCATTGCCACCACACACTGGGCAGTCAATAGGCTACACCATGGTAAACAACTGTCAACACACACTGGACAGTCAGTAGACTAGAAGCCGCTATATCCAAGCAACATGTAAAATGCGAAGAACAAAATTCACCACTACAATGTACTCTTTGCCGTCAATATTGGATCAGCGGCGGTGTCTGCTATTAAAAGTGGAGTTTGTTGGCAAACATCATTGCATTCATTAATTTATTTAGAACATATTCGTATACGACGGAGATATATTTATGGTTTGAGAACACTTAACGCATCTTGAAACTTATTAAGTTACCAAACGCACCAAAACATCCTTGTAATACATAATATATATATATGTCTTTGAAAGTAATATTGGAAGACATTTTGGTAAATTCCATAGAATATTGAAGGAAATAGCCTAGCCATCAGTATACAAAAAAGTCAAATTGACTAATTTGCAGGGTAGCGGGTGCTTCATGCTTAAGTTACAATTCGTTTATAAGAAAAATACGTAATTCTAAACTCGGTGATTATCAACGTGAGAATCTGGGCAGGAGGTGAGGGAGTGAGCCGGTGCGTGGGAGCCAGGCAACAGCCGGCAGGCACACGGTGACGGAGGCTGGGATGGGTGTGGGAGCCTGACTAGAGCCACCAGGTGGCAGCAAGGTCGTTCATGCCATGATTGGCGCTCTATATAGCGTCTGGGGTGCGAAGTAACATTGTACATGCACCAGGGTTGTTCAATAGCAGGCGGTGCAACGCTCCTTCTCCAGGAAGGAACACAGCCATGAGGATTGCGGTGCTCATCTTAACCTTCATTTGGTGCGTCACAGCCCAAGGTAACTCAGAATAAGACGTTCCAGCTCTTCACCACCACTGATCTAATGCGTTGGTAACCTCCACCGCTCCTCCAACACAATATTGACAACCTCCACCGCTCCTCCATCACCTCCAACACGATATTGACAATGAACAAATCCACAAGGGCCGTGACGAGGATTCGAATCTGCATCCGAGAGCATCCCAGACGCTGCCTTAATCGACTGAGCTACGACATTGTCAAAAGGAGTTGAAACCGAAGTTCTAATGAACTTACTGGATCCTGCAGCCTCCCCGAGGCACAAACCAGGGTTTTACACAACTCCCCCCATGCAGCTCAGTCGATTAAGGCAGCGTCTGGGATACTCTCGGACGCAGGTTCGAATCCTCGTCACGGCCCTTGTGGATTTGTTCATTTGATGCATCACGCAATTCTGATTTGTGTGTGTAATGAAGTAAGAGCGAAGAGGGAGAACGGCCTATTGACATAGCTCGAGTGCATGAAGGGGGGAGTTGTGTAAAACCCTAGTGTGTGCCTCGGAGAGGCTGCAGGATCCAGTAATTTCAGTAGAACTTCGGTTTCAACTCCTTTTGAACATGTCGTAGGTCAGTCGATTAAAGCAGCGTCTGGGATGCTCTCGGACGCAGGTTCGAATCCTCGTCACGGCCCTGTTGGATTTGTTTATTTAGTTGGTGGTACTTGTTGGAATACTCAATGTAATCCTGCCCTATCCTGTGCTCCAGGGCTGCGTTAATAATTACAGGCATACACTCTAGCAAGTTCCTCAAGTGGGTTAGTCCAAGACCCGGCTCAAAGGAAAGTAATCCCACAAATTAACCTATTACAGGGTATGAATGACCCCGCCACACTGGACACAGGGGAATAAACAATATGTATACTTTATGGTTTATTAATCATAATACCCCTTTCTACTCTGATAGAAAATGTCTCACAAACGAAACACTCCCGGCAGGCTTCGTCCAGTCACTTGGGATGGACGGTAGAGCGACGGTTTCGCATCATACAGGTCGGAGTTCAATTCCCGACCGTCCAAGTGGTTGTACACCATTCCTTCCCTCTGTCCCATCCCAAATCCCTATCCTGACCCCTTCCCAGTACTATATAGTCGTAATGGTTTTGCGCTTTCTACTAATAAGTCCCTCTTCCCGGCAGGCCCAAACACCTCTGAAGGAGGTACTGCTGGAATGTCCCTTAACCCCCACAGTACAGCAAAGATCCTCTCCAAGCTTACTCCCACTATACACATTAACTGTGGAGTATGCCTGGAGCTGCACACAGTAATAATATAGTAATTTGTATTACCTTATTTTGATAGTACCAAAATTAAGTTAAAGTGCATCGGTGGCCATTACTTAAAAATAGAGTACATAAGAACTTATCTGAGGCAATTTCCCAAGAGTCAACGCAACATGACCTGCCACTATCCAGTCCGGTTACCAATTGAATTTGTGTACTCTCAGTGCCTCAGAGTAGCCCAAATGACCATACAGTCAATAGTCTACTCTGACACATTTGACACCACCAATCTTTCAACATTTGCATCCTATACAATGTACCCTTCTGGCTGTTGTATAATTAACTAATTTCTCATTGTCTTATCTTTAAAACTAGCCAGGAGCTACATGCAATAACTACAACCTCCATAGCTCCTCCTACACAATATCGACAACCTCCAACACATATTAACAACATCCACCGCTTCTCTAACTAACTTTCGTATAAAAAATACGAAAGTACTGAAGAATTTCCTGTCTTAATCCCTTCTTCGTGGTCTGACATTGTCACATTGTGACAATGTTAGATCACGAAATTAATCACGGATTAATTTCTTTGTCACTCTACACACACACACACACACGCATATATATATATAT
>WNGS01142304.1:11138620-11178090 GCA_020271785.1 Procambarus virginalis | reverse complement strand
AGCAAAGACGACAAAATTTACATATTTGCAAGATGTCTTAAAGAATGAAGCGTTACAGGTAGTCTGTAATCTGATCTTCACTGATGACGGCTATGACAATGCCATACAACTCCTTAAGGATAATTATGCTAAGCCAGAAAGGACTATCGGACTTCTAACCCAGAAGCTATTGGACATTAACCCTCCAAATAGTACAGCTGACTCACTCCAAGCCTTTAGATTGGAGCCTGAGTCCTTGATCAAGGCACTTAAAAATAAAGTGAACCTGACGAGTCCGACTGAATAATCCAAGTCCATATGAAACGCAAATTACCCAGTGACGTACTGGATAAGTTGTTTGTCTTGTATAACAAATCTTCTCTGACTGTAAAGGAGATAAGAGAAGGTTGCGTTCTATCATAGAAAGACAAAGAGATAACCCAGATGGAAAAGCAACATCTAAACCTTCGTCTACCACTAATAGTAAACAACAGAGTACAAACAGTACTCCAAACAAATCTAAAACAACTTCCCCCTCCCCAAAGTGGAAACAAGGCAGTGTGGGCACGTATGCAGTTGGTACCTCCAAACCTACAGTTAATGTGTCACCCAAATCGGTGACTCCTCAAGATGCTGTTAACGTCTGGAAACCATGTGTGTTCTGTGAACAACCACATTCCATATACTATTGCAAAGTTTACCCCGATCGTGCTACACGCATAAAACGACTCAAGGAGTTACGTAAATGTACCAAGTGTATAAGGGCACATAATCCCGACACCTGTACAACTCAAATACGCACCTGCAATAGGTGCCATAAGGGTCAACACCATACAGCACTTTGTGGGGACTCAAGTACAAAGTCTGCCAAACCACAGGAGGAGGAAGGAACTACCACTTCAGTACAGCTTTGTACTGTGTTACCTGACATAAGTGTCTTCTCAACAAGGTCTGATCATAAATCAGCTCTACCTACTGCTCAATTGATCACTAAAAATGGAGAGTCCAAAGCCACCGTACGTGGATTATTTGACCAAGGATCCCAAATGACTTTTATATCAAAGGAGTTGGTAGATGCTCTGAAACTTACACCTGTAAGAGAGACACGAATAGACATAGCAGGATTCCTAACTGTTTTGATTCTTGACCACCCTACCCATCAACATTGGTGTTCCTGAGGAACACCAATGTTGATGGGTAGGGTGGAAGAAATTGAATTATTCACAGAAACATACTGGAGCCTGTCAGTAAGGTAAGATTTGAGGTATTGCAGGGAGTGACTCTGACTCAATAATGATGTAATTTAAGAAGAAGGTTTTGGTGATTGACAGTGTCAAAAGCCTTACGCAGGTCCACAAATAACCCAACAGGGAACTCATTTTTATCAAGAGCTGAATGTATCAAGTTAATCATACTAATAAGTGCATCGTTAGTGGTTTTTGAGTCTGAAACCATATTGACAAGTGCTAAGTGTATTGTGTTTGGCTAGATAAGAGTAAAGCTGCTTGTAGATTAGTTTTTCAAATATTTTTGACAAGTTTGGCATGATTGATATAGGTCTGTAATTGTTAACATCAGTGAGATCACCACATTTGTGGACAGGGGTTACTCTCGCTTTTTTTTTTTTAGAATATCTGGAAAGGTTTGGAGTTCAAGTGACTTGTTGAAGAGCAATGCAATAGCAGGAGCTAAAGATCTGGAGGCTTTTTTGTAAATTAAAGTTGGTATCTAATCAAGGCACTAGACTTGGTTTTAAGGGAAAGGATTATCTCATTAACATCAGTAGAATTTGCAGGCATTAGGTACAGAGACTGTGGATAGTTTCCTGTAAGATAGTCCTGAACATCAGTACTGGAAGATGGAATATCATTTGCAAGGGATGACCCAATGGAAGAGAAGAACCTATTGAACTCAATAGCAGTATCAGAGGCTGTAAGCTGACCATCATTATTGGACAGGAGTATTGTTTTGTTATTTAAAATCTTCTTTGATCCCAATATTTGTGAAATTGTGCTCCATGTTTTCTTAATGTTGCCCTTTGTTTGGGTAAATTTATTTTCGCAGTATTTAATTTTGGCTTTTCTAATTATTTTAGATAGCAATGATGAGTAATTCTTTGAAAATTCTTTGGAGACGATTCCTAACCTATACTTCTTCTCAAGGTCATGTTTTTTATTAATGGATTTAAGTATTCCCTTTGTAAGCCAAGGATTATTCAGCCTTTTAGTTGTGACTTGTTTCGTTAGCATAAGACAGTGGGTGTTATAAAGGCTGAGAGTTTTTGAAGAAAAGATTGCGCTGCTAGGTTGATATCCCCTATGTTACCTAATTTGGACTCCCAGTTGACATTAGCAGCAGCAGCTATAAAATTGCCTATAGCAGTTTCATTGTGCAGGCTAAAGCTTATCTCCCTTGTCTCTAGAGGTGGTTTGTTAATGTTAGTTAGGAAAAATGTGAGGTAATGGTCTGTAGTGCTATCGATGATTATCCCTGAATTAAGCGGAGAGGTTATGTTGGTCCATATGTGATCAAGAGCCGTGGCAGTAATATTAGTGATTCTAGTAGGTCCAGTAATTAAGGATATGAGGAAGCAGGAATTCATACAGTTGAGGAAGCAGCAGTAGGGTTTTCAGGCTCGCATAGGTCAATATTAAAGTCCCCTGCGATAATTAGATGGTTTTTGTTCAGTCTGTTATCTAGTATTTGATTTCTAAGATTAGAGTTGAATTCGGATACATCAGTGTTAGGAATTCTATAGACTGTTCCCACAGTCAGGACAGACTCAGCACCCTTGACTCTGAAACTGGCGAAGATATACTCCCCACAGTAGTCTCTAGTTCTAATTACTTTTATGCATGTCAGTTCTTGGTGGTAGTAAAGAGCAGTACCACCACTTCTCTGAATTGGGCGACAGTTGTGAATTGCTGAGTAGTTTGTCATGTTAAAGAGTTGAGTAATATCTTCTTTTAACCACGTCTCAGTAAGTATAATAAAAGACAATTTGTTGTCAACAGTTTCAATCAAGGCACTAACATCATCGAAGTGTTTGTTTAGAGATCTTACATTCAAGTTAATTACAGAGATATTGTAATTATGTGTTAGTACATTGTTTACATCATGTGCTGTAAAATATATACAATTTTGATAATTAAAGTGATGAGTGTCATAGATATTGGATAAGAGGGTTATTTCTGGGGCTATACTTGTTTGCATAAGAAGGCTGGTTGTAGGAAAACAAGGCAAAAAAGGCAATTACAAAATAAACAAATTTTGATATAAAAGGGAGGGGAAAATATAAATATAAACAAGACTATACAAGACAAACACGAAATGAACAAAAAAGAAAAATGAGGTAGATTGCTTACAAGTACTGTCAGGTACACTGTAAGTAATAATTTGCATTTTGAGACACAGGTAAAGCCAGGGGTACAATGGTGTAAGGGACTATGGCGAGATTAGGCAACCTAGGTAATAATGAAAGCAAAGAAAAAAGTTGAATAATAAACATAGGCAAATTTAATCTAATGATAATTAACTATAAATAATTTAGTTATGATCCTATAACTAATAAGAACTAAAGAAAATATTAATGCACTCAATTAATTAAGTTCAATAAATGACTAATATAAATTAAATTATAATTTAATTTAAAAACCAGTGTAACAAAGAGACTGGTTACCTAGCCCACACTAGGTGACAAGGGGGTTAATTATGTTGACTCATTGAGAGGGATAATAAGGTGAGACAAACCACATTGGGAGAGGAAAGTGTTGAGGTTATCCTCAGTAGCAATTGTAAACATTTTACCTTCAGAAGTCTTTCTCACTTTAATCATTGCCATCTCTAACGAAACACTGATGAATCGTATCTGGGTTTTGATTACGGATTTGACGCAGGCGGTGGAGGAGTTGCTGTCTTTTTCTAGTCAAGCACTCGTTGATGAAGATCCCCTTTCGTTGGGATACAGCTGTCCGGACAAGATGAGATTTTATGGTCTGGGTAGCTAGATTCAGGCGAATTTTTCTCTGGTTTTGTCCTGATGGATTCTTTTTGCCTATTCTATAGGCAGCAATAATGTCTGTTTTATTTAGACTGAAACGCAATTCGTCTTTTATGAGAACATGAGCTATATCGATACACTTTTCACCTTCACGTTCCACAAGAATATCTTGGGACGACACAACAACAGAGTCGAGCAGCTTTTGCTGATCTTGTTCGTCCTGGGAGATGCAATGTTGGGCGGATAATGTACTGACATATACAGTCATTTTGTTGACAGCTTCCTCTTGTTTTTTTATGGCTCAATAAAAAATATAAATATTTATTCTTTAACTACACGAAAGACCTTAACAATACACTTACTATCGCATCATTTTTGTCCCGAAATAAACCAGCCCTCTTACTGTCCATACTTAAACCAGCCCGTCCTCCTAAGGTTTCCTAACGTCAAGAAAACAGTTTATTTAAAGTGTCCTCTCCTAACCTTCCCGAGGACCCCAAAACAGAAAACGGGAAAGTACGTCACTTTCACGAGCCACTTCCATTTACTAGTACAATAGTTTTTGGCCTTATGTAACGCATACGATCAAAATGCGACGTTCATTGTAAGACGACAGGTTGTATAAATTTAAATAAATATAAATATAAATAAATGCATAAATAGAAGAAGGATACCAAACCTTCAAGGACACACGTATGTAAATTAAAATACACAATGCGAAAAAAATACAGAAACATCAGCCATTTCATGTTGTAACAAGAGAGCAGTACATAGTAGTACAACTTGAACATCATAACAGCATAAACAAGCCACGTGGAGGATGAACAACCACAGGCGCCAGGTAGGCGGCGGCAGACAATGTAAAAGTTACACCTTGGTACAAGTTAGCCACCAGGACAGGTCAGCGGTTACCAGGTCACGAAGAGGTCAGAGTCGATGCCGTCATGATAATCTTCAGGGATTAACCCCTACACATTAAATGCAAACCCTCATGTTCAGCTGAGGAGCAAGAGATCAGGGAAGAGGGACAGTAGAGTGGGCGCAGCCCAGGAGGACGGTGTGTGTGGACTCAGGGAGGGAACATCATCTCCAGGAGAACCGTGGAAGAACATACGAGTAAGTACGGCTCTCTTGAACTAAAGCACCTCATTCAGTACTCTTGGCCTCTGGTAGGAATTAGGTAGGGAAGTGCCGATTTAATTATTTTAAATAAAGTTATATATTATCAAGTGTTATTAAATGTGTATTAATGGTTCCTTGTCTTAGTGATATTGGGCCTACCGTCCCCTTTGACCTAGTGTCCGTAATTATCCAGCACTCCTCCCCCATCCGTCCCGTGTTGAGGGTTTAGTATTGGGTGTGTTCCGCCTTATTCTTGTGTATTCTATAGTTTAATTGAAGTTATGACAACCATGGGAATAGACCTTCAAAACCAGTCCAGATTCCCGGTGGAGGAGATTTCAGCAAATTCAACTTCAATAATAAACAGATAAACTGGGAGCAAATAAACCAGGACTTCACAGAAATAAACTGGGAAGAACAGCTAGGAAATGCGAACCTGAACCAGTGCCTGGAAAAAATAAGCTCAGTAGCACTAGAAATATGTACAAACCGCATCCCCCTAAGAAAAAAGAGGAAGAGATGCAGATTGGAACGAGAACGTCGTTCCCTATATAGGCGAAGAAAACGAATCGCGGTACAACTTGAGAGTCGCACCCTATCTCAGGAACGGCGAAGAAGGTTAGGTAGCGAAATAGGAAAAATTGAACTCAAGCTACAAGAATCATACAAAACGCAGGAGAGGGAAAGAGAGCAAAAGGCCATCAGTGAAATAGAGAGAAACCCGAAATATTTTTTCTCCTATGCAAAATCAAGATCAAAAACCACATCTAGTATCGGGCCCCTGCGAAAGGAAGATGGAACTTTCACCGATGACAACAAAGAAATGAGCGAGCTACTGAGGAAGCAATACGACTCTGTCTTCAGCGAGCCATTAAACGCACTAAAGATCGATAACCCAAATGAATTTTTCATGGATATGATACCAACATCAAATCATATATCAGACGTCACCCTATCCCCACTGGATTTTGAAGAAGCCATAAACAGTATGCCTATGCACTCCGCACCAGGCCCGGATTCTTGGAACTCCATATTCATCAAGAACTGTAAAAAACCACTATCGCAGGCCCTTCACATTCTGTGGAGACAAAGCCTAGATACTGGCGTTATTCCTGATATACTAAAAACAGCAGAGATAGCACCACTTCATAAAGGAGGAAATAAGGCAGAGGCAAAAAATTACAGACCGATAGCACTAACATCGCACATCATAAAAATTTTTGAGAGAGTGCTAAGAAGTAAGATCACAAAATACATGGAATCACAGCATCTCCATAACCCCGGACAACATGGTTTCAGAACAGGGCGCTCTTGCCTGTCGCAGTTGCTGGACCACTATGATATGGCATTAGATGCTATGGAAGACAAACAAAACGCTGATGTAATTTACACAGATTTCGCAAAAGCTTTTGATAAATGTGACCATGGTGTTATTGCCCATAAAATGCGCTCAAAAGGAATTACCGGAAAAGTAGGCAGATGGATCTACAATTTCCTGACCAACAGAACCCAATGTGTAATAGTCAACAAAATAAAATCCAACCCGTCAACCGTTAAGAGCTCAGTCCCCCAGGGTACTGTGCTTGCTCCAGTACTTTTTCTCATCCTTATATCGGACATAGACAAGAACACAACCTATAGCACTGTATCATCCTTTGCAGATGACACTAGGATCTTCATGAGAGTAGGCAACATAGAGGACACGGCGAACCTCCAGTCAGATGTAGATCAGGTCTTTCTATGGGCTACAGAAAATAATATGGTGTTTAACGAAGACAAGTTCCAGCTCATGCGCTATGGAAAAAATGAAAATATAAAAACGGAAACCACGTACAAAACTCAGGCAAATCATAACATAGAACGAAAAGGCAATGTAAAGGATCTGGGTGTACTCATGTCGGAAGACCTTACCTTTAAAGAACACAATAAAGTAGCCGTCACAACTGCAAGAAAAATGACAGGTTGGATAACAAGAACTTTTCACACTAGAGATGCTATACCGATGATGACACTTTTCAAAACGCTTGTGCTCTCTAGAGTGGAGTACTGCTGCACAATGACAGCCCCTTTCACTGCTGGTGAAATTGCTGACCTGGAGAGCGTGCAGAGATCCTTTACTGCTAGAATCCACTCGGTAAAACATCTAAACTATTGGGACCGACTAAAGAGCCTAAATCTGTATTCCCTTGAGCGCAGGCGGGAGAGATACATAATAATTTACACGTGGAAAATATTAGAGGGGCTGGTCCCAAACCTGCACACAGAAATAACATCACATGAGACCAGAAGACATGGCAGGATGTGCAGAATACCCCCGTTGAAAAGCAGAGGTGCAACTGGTACTCTGAGAGAGAACTCTATCAACATCAGAGGCCCGAGACTGTTCAACACGCTTCCACTACACATAAGGGACATAACTGGCAAACCCCTCACAGTGTTCAAGAGAGAACTGGATAAGCACCTCCAAAGGATACCTGATCAACCAGGCTGTGACTCATACGTCAGGCTGCGAGCAGCCGCGTCCAACAGCCTGGTTGATCAGTCCAGCAACCAGGAGGCCTGGTCGATGACCGGGCCGCGGGGACGATAAGCCCCGGAAGCACCTCAAGGTATCCTCAAGGTAAGGTATCCCAAGTGTGTCAGGATATTCGAGTGTCAGGCCAGGATCCTTATACTATTCAATTGTCCCCTACACCTGTCCTGGTAGGTTATTCCATCTGCAAGACCTACGAATCTCACTCCGGTCCCCTGTCCGGTAATTCAGGGTGGTGGCAGCGTTACTCGGATAAACTCATACGATAGGCTGTGACTACGAATATCTCTATCTTTCTGTCTCACTCTCCCTCGCCCTCACTCGCTCTAGTTCTCCTTCCCTTGCTCTCGTTCTCGCTCTTCTCACTCTCTCTCTCTGTTTTCCTCTCTCTCTCTCTCTCTCTCTCTCTCTCTCTCTCTCCTCTCTCTCTCTCTCTCTCTCTCTCTCTCCTCTCTCTCTCTCTCTCTCTCTCTCTCTCTCTCCCTCCTCTCTCTCTCTCTCTCTCTCTTCCTCGTTTTACTGTTTACGTCTTCGTATGACGGCCCGAGTGTTAACATCTTACATGATCGGTAGAGCATCCGTTATTACCATAGAAGAAGCGGAGATTGCACGGTTAGTTCAGTGGTAGTAGCGGGGTGCGCGGTCGAGATATTACAAGGCGGGTTATTACAATAGTGCAAGTTATTACAATGGTGGCTTAGCGGTGGTGAACATTGTTTTACAGTGTTCAGTCTCACGCGTCTTGTGCCGTTCGGTGTAGCTATTAAGTAGTTTTAAGTGGTGGTTCTGTTCATATTATCGCGATTGACTGATTGCTCCATTTGAACGCGATAATCTGAGTTGTACTGGTATTGCTAGTGGGGACTAGTGTGTCAGCTTGACTCACGTCTAGGGACGCCTGGCGTTTGAAGTCTGGTCACAGGGAGTGGCAACAAGTTTTGAGCTGTGGACCCGCGAGAGTAGCGAGGGAAATAGGTCTGGGTCACGTGATGTGGCTGTAGGTTTAAGGCGTAAGAGTAATATTAATTAAGCTCTCACGAGCAGTAAATTACAGTTTACCCGATAGGAAGTACAAATAATTTCTATCAGTGAATTATTTTAATGAATAGTGCGTGTGAAATATTGTACTGGTATCGCGTATGAGTACTTGTCTCAACACGGTGAAGGTTATGCTCTATGTATGAAGACCTATGTACTGCTCTCTTGTTACAATGTCTCACTGAAATTAAAATTTAATAAAATGCCTATAGTAACTTCTGACGGGTAAAATTATGATAATACTATCCTAATTACTACAAAGGACTATTTTGCTAAATTTCACCATTGCTACAATTTAATGAATGAATATATGTATCACTAAGAACTAAGGAAACTGTCAAAGGCCTACTGGCTCATATATTAATGAGTTTTGGATGGATACAAATAGAAGGCAGTTCCTATTTATATCCTCCTAATAAACTCGTATATGGGCCTATTGGCTCGTAGATCCTCCCAAATTTATTCATATATGGACTTATAGCTAGCTCCTATGTATATCGACGATATAGCTAGGAGAGAGGGAACTATCAGGAAAAAGGGCCAAGCCATTACAACTATACAGCACTTGGATAGGATCAGGATAAGGATTTGGGATGGGACGGAGGGGAAGGGTTTCGCTTCATGCACGCCGACTTGCATGAAGCGAAACCATCGCTCTACCGTCCAGCTCAATTGGTTGGGTATAAATAGGAGCTGAATAGAGAAAAAAGCCTATTGGCCTTGTATGGGTCAATAGGACTTTTCAGTTTCCTTAGTTCTCATTGATTTATTCATTCAGACATTCATTCATTGATAGTGTCAGTGTCCCTGAAACTGACTGGAGGCTGCCTACTGGAACATACAGCCGCTCCTGGCGACCATGCCGCCCCTCCAATTTTATCAGCTGCTCCTTGAGCCTACAGCAACCCACAGATGATGTAGCATCCCCAGAAGGCAGCTAAGTACACAGTGACCTAAATGTGATTGAAACAAACGACAATACCAACCCATATTATCCCATTTCGACCTCATAGTGTTGCTCCCTGGAGGAAGTTGTTCCCGACTTTCATTGCTGCCACATCGACGAGTCTTCCCCATTTACATACCTACATTTATCCTGCTACCATGCATCCCAGAACCAAGCTTAGTAAGGACACTAAGAAAGATAGCACACCTATCAGGAATAACCTAACTAGCCAGGCTAGCAACAGGAATAGTACGGCTGTCTCCCCCTCGGGGGCCGCCAGAGGGGGGGGGGTACCCATTCACCCCCACAACAATAACAAATCATCTCAGCTGGGTGGAGCGACGTCGTCTGCTTCTCCGTCACGGGCCATGCAACAATTATGTAACGACATGGAACACCTCAAACGAGCTTCCACCCCTTGTTCCGACTTCAAGCGCTTCGCTGATAACCCATGGTTCAAGTTATTAACCCAGATACATGAAGACCAAATATCACTAATCGAAGAGCAGTCGATCATAATAATGAACCTATAAGCCGAAGCCATGCTCAAGAATAATCAAGATCTGTATACCAGAGTCGGCCTCCTTGAACTGGAATTAAGCACTCTTAAGGACAGTTACTAACTTTAAACCAGCAGAACTCACTAGGAAACAGGAAGAAATGTTGCAAAGATTTGAGAACCATCTTAACACCCTACAACAGCAACACACTGTTACCCAAGACGAATCAGACCAACATCAGCTCCTTAATTCTGTCATTATCTCATCCCGTGATTTTCCCCAGGAAACTGATGGAAAAGACTGTGCTGCCATTATGACCCAGGAATTGCATATTAAGATGAATTATTCAGTTCAAGCAAAGACATCAAATCAGCTTGTAGAGTGGGTACCAAATCATCTGGTACAAATAACAGAAAAATTTGTGTGAAATTAGATAGTTGCTCCCGCAAGTCAGACCTTATCAGAGCTGCAGTCTCTAGTCAAACATTTGTTTATGTGAATGAATGTCTGACCATGTTCAAACAAAGTTTCTTCTTTAAACTGTATCGAATCCGTAAAAAATTCCATTGGGCCAATTAAACATTATTTTGTCCTAGATGGTAAAATTATAGCAAAGAAGACTGACACTGGAAAAACTTATGTAATAACCACTAAGGAACACCTCAGGTCTTTCCTGGATGACTGTGGGATAACAGCTAAATAACCAGAATATAAATTATAGTTTTATCTAACAACCAAAGTGTACTATAGCTCTGCCTTTCCTTTCAAAGGTTTTTAAATTTGCCATCTATGTTATTGTCTTTTTTTTTCTTATTTTTTACTCTAATTATTTTATATATACTCCATACTCCCATACTCCCTTGTTCCATTGTACCCTGACTTTGCCTGTGTCCTCTAGTGTAGACTTTAACTCTCAGTGTACCTGAGTGTACCTCTAAGTAATCTACCTCATTTTTGTTTAGTGTAACTTTAGTAATTAACTGTAGAGTATTTATTTGATTAAAGTAAGCTATTGTTTTATATAATTATCATTATTATTTTCTATTACTGTTTCAATTCAGTGATCTTCATTTTACATTATTTGTTTCTATTATACATGTATTTGCACATTTTTTTCTTTGTTTACCATAATTATTTAATATTTGTATAAGATTTAGTATTTTACTGCTCTGTAATTGTTTTCCTTATTGTACCTTGGCTCCATTGCATCCACATGCAAGCTGATATTGCTCCTGAACAAAATCTACTATCTCATATATACAATAACCAACACATTGACCATCACCACTGCAGGTATTACACAACACGCCTGGCAAAAAAGAAACTACAAAATAACATTTGCTTATCAGTTTTCAACCAAAATGTCAGATCACTTGGTAAACATTTTGATGATATAAATGCACTACTCTCAGTGCTAGGTACTGAACTATTGTTCATCATTTTAACAGAACCTGGCTAAGTAAAGACCATACCCAACTTTTCAACTTAGCTGGTTATAGAGCCATTCACAACTGAAGGCCTAACAAAAAACGAAGGTGGTACAGCTATATACCACCAAGATACCTTCATCTGCAATAGTGTCATTAGTGATGGAGATGACTACTGTACTGTGAATATACCTTTACTCAATTTTCAATTAAATCCCTTGAATCCTCCTTAACTATTGGAGCCATGTATAGATTTCCCAATACTAACAAGCTGCATTCTCAGATAACTTAAGGAATCTTATCATAAACAACAACCTCAACAAAAATCACATCATTCTGGGAGGTGACTTCAATATTGACCTAGGGCAACAAAATAGCCCTCAAGTCGACTATTTCCTAATCAGCATGAACTCCTGAATGCTCATCCCCACAATTACCAGGCCCACCGATTCACTCAAACATCTGCTGCTACCTTGGATCATTTATGGACCAACATAACAGCTTCTCTTACATCTTGTATAATCACTGACAGAACGAATGACCACTATCCTACCTTCCTCATAACGAACATGGCCATAACACCACCAATTAACAAGAAACTTGCCTTTAGGTTATACAGTGAAGCAGCAATAGGCAATCTCACAAATGCCCTCCACAAAATAAACTGGGAACCTGAATTTAATAATACACAGGATATAAATTCATTAAAAAACTATTCCTTCCCAAAATTCTAAGCCTTTACAATACTTATTGTCTTCTCCTCATCAAGCAAGAGACTGGCAAAAGGTTAAATAATCCCTTGCTCACAAATGGCATACTTAAAGCAATCGACAAGAAACATGAATATGAAAAAAAAAATTAGGATTGGCCTAGTTGCAATGAAAGTAGTTAAGAGGTACTCGTCAGTGCTTACCAGTATAATAAGAAAAGCTAAACTTTCCTATTATGAGAATACATTAAAAGAAGCAAAAGGCAACATGAAAAGCACATTGAGAGCTATCTCTAACATCCTAGGTGCTAAACAACATTCACATAACCAGATAAAAATCTCCAAGGATAGTTATACAGGTCTAGAAACAGCAACTGAATTTGATAGCTTCTTTTCATCGATTGGTGTTAACCTTGCCCGAAAAATCCCACAGACTCAAACACATGTTACCACATATCTTTCAGGCAGTTACCCAAACTCTCTCCTCCTCTAACCAATCAGCCCTACAGATGCCGTGTCCATCATTCACTCACTAAAAACCAAAGCTGGGAACATTAGTGATATACCATCTATTGTATACAAGAGCGCCTCCCATATCCTTGCACCACCCATAGCTCTGCTGTTCAACAAATCTCTAGGGTGTCATACCTTCCCTGATATCCTTAAAAAAGCAAGAGTAACGCCAGTTCATAAAGGAGGCAATCCAGCAGATATAAACAATTACAGACCCATATCAAATCTACCTATATTATCAAAAATATTTGAAAAAATTATTTGCAAACAGCTCAACTCCTATCTCGTAAAATTCAACATACTAAGTCCCTGTCAGTTTGGCTTCTGCTCCCAACAAAGTACCAATGATGCAATTGTTAGTTTGCTTGACTTAATCTACTCAGCCCTTGACAAAAGTGAGTTTCGGATTGGACTCTTCATTGACCTGAGAAAGGTTTTTGATACTGTTAACCATAACTACCTCTTACTTAAACTCCACCATTATGGAATCTAAGGCCTTGCTCTGAACTATATCCGATCCTATCTTAGTGACAGACACCAATATGTAGCCATCAATTATATAACCTCTCCCACTCTACCATTAACTGTAGGGGTGCCACAGGGCAGCATCCTAGGACCCCTCCAATTTCTTATATACATCAATGATCTGCCTAATATCTCTAACATGCTTAAACTTATATTGTTTGCTGATGATACTACCCTCATCTACTCAGACCCCAACTCACTCATATTAAATAATACTGTAAACAATGAATTAAGAAAAGGTCCACTTGTGGATGTCAACCAACAAACTCACACTAAATATTGAAAAGACCTATTACATCATATTTGGAAGCAAATCCAATTCAGCTTCAGATAGACAATGTTAACATCAGCAATAAAAATGATGGAAAGTTCCTTGGCCTTTACTTAGACAAGAGACTCAGCTTCAGCACCCACATACAACACATAACTAAAAAAAGTTTCTAAAACAGTTGGTATACTCTCTAAGATTAGATATTATGTACCCTACTCTGCTCTCCTCTCACTATATTATGCACTTATCTATCCCTATCTTACTTATGATATCTGTGCATGGGGTTCATCCTCTGCAAACTACCTCAAGCCCATCATCAAGCAGCACAAATCTGCTATCAAGACAATAACAAACTATGCTTTCAGACAACTCACAGCTCCCCTGTTTAAATCTCTAACCATGCTAAACATAAATTCACTCTATACATTCTCTTGTGTCAATTACATTTACAAAACCCCTTTCTTAGGTGAAAACCCTGTTCTGAAGCTCTTCCTGGACAGATGTAATAGAACACATAAACACCACACCAGACATAAATATCTCTCTGATATCCCCAGAGTCAAACTTAATCTGTGTAAACACTCTCTGCAAATAAAGGGACCTAGTCTATGGAACTCACTCCCTAATGAATTGAAAAGCTGTCCAATTTTTGCCTTATTCAAAAATAAAACCAAAAAGTATCTAATCTCATCTTCATAGTTTCTGTGGGGTTTTCTATTTTGCTTTCACGACTGCAATGCGTACGTCGCCAATGTACATGTGGCAGACGTTTCACGAAGCTGCCAGAATCAGCAGAGAAAATACGAGAGCAACCGTACAGGGCCTGGGAGCAAGGTCGAGTTAGAGTCCTTGAAGGTCTCTTCTCAGACTTCCCTGGTCCTGGTCCACGTTGATCGTTGGAATCTCCTCAATGGTTTAATACTTTAAGGGACTCCTAGGGTCCTCATCACATTTATAGTTTAGTGAATATAGGCAACTCGGTGTTGAAGACACCTAGAGCTGAAGGCTTGAGTAATATTGGCAGTATTCAGAAGTGGTTCAACGGAAACACCGCATAAAGCTTAACAGAAGTTTATTTACTAACTTAACCACTAATACAAAGGGTGCTTGATTTAATTTAGATTGGAGTCAGAAAGGCTATGGTTGTATTAGCGAGACTCTTGACGTCTGGCTAAACGACTCATATCCACTCGTGGCAAAACACCTAACTTAACACAGTTGACAGCCAATCATTAACACGGCAAACTAACTGCCGGTATGCAAAGGGATCACAAGAGTTCCAACCGGATACTCGGTAATGATGATATGCAATAACTCACAAATACACTGTCAATGGGACAGGCAATAACATGCACAATAATAATATCACACAATACTAAATGTGTGGTGTATGTGAAACTCACATTCACGGACGAGTGTAATGTCGTGATACCACACAGATAAACACGCATACACCGTCGTGTGCCTTCACCTATAACCTGTGTTAGGTATGAGTAGGTGAGAACTGTGTTTGATCCCTTAGATCAACACAGACAGACACAATAAAACAATGACAAGATCTTGTACCTACAGGTAGGGCACCTCTCTTATTCCCTCACTCAGGCACATTTATGCAAGAACTCGTAGGTGGCCTGACAGCTGGTTCTGCTCGTCACGACGTGAGACCATTGGCGACAGGCTTTCCCACAAACTGTACTTGACATGGTCTGGCCCTAGCCTTGGTCGGGGGCAGACGTGTGCTTCGGCGCTCCGGCATTTGGTGCGTGATTACCAGTTTGGCCGTTTGGGGGCGGGTGTGTCTCTGCCGCCTGTGCTGACGTGGACTTTACGATGGGGGTCCCCCTCCCACCAATACTGAGGGCTCAGTCTGTGGGATTGGAATTTTCCAGCAGGGCTGGATACCCGGAGATCGCGCGGGTATGTGAGCAACTGAACATTCCTGTGACAGACATTTACGGCGTCGAGCTGGTGACGGCCCGTCGAGTGATAATTAAGTTCACGGAGGAGTTGGCTTACCGCGACTTTCTCCGTCGATACGAGGGGCGGACATTACCTCTGCCAGATGGTGCGGGCACTGTTTCAATCTCTGATCGGAGTGGTGCCCTCACCTACGTCAGCGTGCATGAGGCTCCATTGGAGTTTCCGGAGGGTCTGCTCCGGCGGTACTTCGGCCGTTTTGGCGCCGTCGTTAGTGTGCGGGTGAACGTAGTATCTTCGAGCCCACTTAAGGGCGTGAGGACGAACATTCGCACCCTGGGCATGAGGCTCCGGGAGGATATTCCGTCCTCTGTGCGTCTGATGGGGTACACAGTTCGTGTGTTTTACGCCCGCCAGCCTCGGACATGTTATCGTTGTGGCCTTGTTGGGCCATCAGGCTGCTGACTGTTCTGCGCCGGCCGCTGCGCCCGTGAACCTCTTCAGTGAGGAGGATTTTCCACCGCTTCCTGTGGAGGAGGTTTCTGTGGCTATGGACGACTCTCCGGCCGCGGATATGCCCCCTGTGTCGCCTGATGCGCCCCCTGTGGTGGTGGCTTCTCCCGCGGAGGTTGTGTCATCGCCTGGTGCTCATCCTGCTCCGCCTAGTGTCTCTGGGATTCTTCAGCCTACACTCTGCTCGAATCCCCCGTCTTCCTCTGCTGCATCTGTCCCTGTCCCTGCACCCTTGACGTCTGTTCCGGCTGTGCTGGGTGATGGGATGGTTCCGGCGCTTCCCCATGTGTCTGGCCTGATGCCCTATGTGGTTGAGGATGCTGCAGTACTACGGCGTGCGTCGGTTCGCCCGGCTTGTATTGAGCGTGTGTCTGAGTCAGCCTCCGGGTCTGATGATGTGCGGCCCGTGCCTAAGCGTTCCCGGAGTTCGAATTCGATGCTTGTGAGTCTGCAGGCGACGGTGGGGTGGCTACGGCTGCATTGCGTACTACGGTGGTGGTGGAGGTGCATTTGCCAGAGGAAGCCTGTGACGGTCTTCCGGCCTCCTCTTCCGATCTAGTGTCTGCGGTTCCTGATTCGGGTGCGTCGCCTGCATCGGATGGCTCCGGTTCTTCGTGGGGGGTGGTGCCCCCTGCTGAGGTCCGTGGTGAGCGGGGTGGCCTAGTGCTGCTGTTGAAAAAGACTGCTCGCTCTGGAGATTCTGCGTCTCCTGCCTCGGTTCCCGGTTCATCGACTACGGTTTCGCCGCTTCTTCCTTCTGCGGCCATCTCTTCAGTGTCTCCTGCGGTCTCGGTGGAGGCATTGCCTTCTCGTCGCTTGTCCCCTGCTCCTGTGCGTCCGGCGACGCGGCCATCCCGGCAGCCTTCGTACGCTTCATTGGTGTCGTCTGCTACGTCGGAGGGCGTGGCTTGTGATCCCCAGCCTCGTTATGCGACTTGCGCCTATGAACTTCGGGAATACCGATTTCTGCCTGATCTGGAGATTCCAGAGTTTATGCCAGGTCCGCGGCGGATGGGGGGTCGTCGCCCCACCGACCGGGAGTATCTGATTTGGGAGGGCTATAAACAAAAGTATCCTTGGAAGTCGTTCCCTGAAAAGTATCTTTCTCCCGAGGAGTTGGCTTTGCTTGACCCATGATTCCTTTATGTATTGTGGGTTGTGGGTGCTTGCCATTAGTGTGCATGGTTGTGTGGTGTGGGTCGGGTGTGTGTGTAGGTGGGGAGGGTTTGTTTACCGGTCCCTGCGTGCTCCGGTTTGTGGTTGTGGGTTTCTATTATGTGAGGTGTGTGCAGTGTGCGTATGTGTCCGGTTCCTGTGTGAGTGTGTCTGGTAGTGGTTGGTATGTTTCCTTTATTATGTTTTGTGGTTTCTTTGGTTTAATGATGTTGTTTGTGCGCTTGTTTGTGTAGTGCTGACTGCCCTTCAGGCTTGTGGCGTGTATGTTTTGTTTGTACTTATATATTCCTGTGTATGTTTTGTTTGTACTTTTATGTTCTTGTATTTTTATTATTGTTATTATTGTTTTTTGTTAATGTTGGTGCCTCTCCGTGTGTGTTTACGGTGATGGTAGCCTTGTTCTGTTTTTTTTTTACTGCTTTAGAGTCACTTCTGTGTTGTATTCCGATGTGTTTTGTCTTCATTGTTGAAATTTTGTTTTTGTACTTATTGTTGACATTTGTTTTTTGTAAGTTTTGTTGTTTTGTGGTCGGCCCTTCCGGCCGGCGTTTTTGTCTTGTGTTTCTGTATGTATGTCCTTTATGTTTTTTTTTGCACGTATATGATTTCCTGTTATGTCTGTGGTTTTGTTTTGTTTTATTATATTTATAAGCAAGCTTGCATGTAAACTTAAAAATAAAAAAAAAATGTATGTATCAGTGAATGAATGCATGTATCAGTGAATGAACTTATGTATCTATGAATGAATATGTGACTGCATGTATGAATGAATGTGTGTATGATTGAATGTATGATTGATTTAATAAATGTATCAATAATAATAATTAATAATAAATCATTGTGTCATGGGACAGGCAGCCAGTGCATATATATATATATATATATATATATATATATATATATATATATATATATATATATATATATATATATATATATTGTGACGATAATCTCTTTCAAGAGAGATTGAGCCTGCTCTTCCCTACATTAGTCACGTCTACATGCTACATTCAAGATACGTTCAGCAGTAGCAAAACGTTTGTCCAGGCAGCTACATGCACCTGCATACCCACCTTCACCCCCCACTCCTCACCAGCCGGCTCGCCGCCTGTACTTCAACGAGCTAACTACCCTTCTCTGTCTGCCTGCTCGGCATTGGCTGGTCCCGACCGCACCACACCTGCCATTGGAGGACTGCCGAACACCATACTCCAATACTTTACCGTCACATACATGGGGGCCTGTCCTAGGAGCTTCACTCAAGCAAAGCCAACTCCTCGGGAGAAAGATACTTTTCAGGGAACGACTTCCAAGGATACTTTTGTTTACAGCCCTCCCAAATCAGATACTCCCGGTCGGTGGGGCGACGACCCCCCATCCGCCGCGGACCTGGCATAAACTCTGGAATCTCCAGATCAGGCGGAAACGGGTATTCCCGAAGTTCATAGGCGCAAGTCGCATAACGAGGCTGGGGATCACAAGCCACGCCCTCCGACGTAGCAGACGACACCAATGAAGCGTACGAAGGCTGCCGGGATGGCCGCGTCGCCGGACGCAGCCATCGAGCAGGGGACAAGCGACGAGAAGGCAATGCCTCCACCGAGACCGCAGGAGACACTGAAGAGATGGCCGCAGAAGGAAGAGGCGGCGAAACCGTAGTCGATGAACCGGGAACCGCGGCAGGAGACACAGAATCTCCAGAGCGAGCAGTCTTTTTCAACAGCAGCACTAGGCCACCCCGCTCACCACGGACCTCAGCAGGGGGCACCACCCCCCACGAAGAACCGGAGCCATCCGATGCAGGCGACGCACCCGAATCAGGAACCGCAGACACTAGATCGGAAGAGAAGGCCGGAAGACCGTCACAGGCATCCTCTGGCAAATGCACCTCCACCGCCACCGTAGTACGCAATGCAGCCGTAGCCACCCCACCGTCGCCTGCAGATTCACAAGCGTTGAATTCGCCAACATCTGTCCATGCAGACGACGAACGCCGGGAACGCTTAGGCACGGGCCGCACATCATCAGACCCGGAGGCTGACTCAGACACACGCTCAATACAAGCCGGGCGAACCGACGCACGCCGCAGTACTGCAGCATCCTCAACCACACGGGGCATCAGGCCAGACACATGGGGAAGCGCCGGAACCACCCCATCACCCAGCACAGCCGGAACAGACGTCAAGGGTGCAGGGACAGGGACAGATGCAGCAGAGGAAGACGGGGGATTCGAGCAGAGTGTAGGCTGAAGAATCCCAGAGACACTAGGCGGAGCAGGATGAGCACCAGGCGATGACACAACCTCCGGAGGAGAAGCCACCACCACAGGGGGCGCATCAGGCGACACAGGGGGCATATCCGCGGCCGGAGAGTCGTCCATAGCCACAGAAACCTCCTCCACAGGAAGCGGTGGAAAATCCTCCTCACTGAAGAGGTTCATGGGCGCAGCGGCCGGCGCAGAACAGCCAGCAGCCTGATGGCCCAACAGGCCACAACGATAACATGTCCGAGGCTGGCGGGCGTAAAACACACGAACTGTGTACCCCATCAGACGCACAGAGGACGGAATATCCTCCCAGAGCCTCATGCCCAGGGTGCGAATGTTCGTCCTCATGCCCCTTAAGTGGGCTCGAAGATACTACGTTCACCCGCACACTAACGACGGCGCCAAAACGGCCGAAGTACCGCCGGAGCAGACCCTCCGGAAACTCCAATGGAGCCCCATGCACGCTGACGTAGGTGAGGGCACCACTCCGATCAGAGATTGAAACAGTGCCCGCACCATCTGGCAGAGGTAATGTCCGCCCCTCGTATCGACGGAGAAAGTCGCGGTACGCCAACTCCTCCGTGAACTTAATTATCACTCGACGGGCCGTCACCAGCTCGACGCCATAAATGTCTATCACAGGAATGTTCAGCTGCGATCATACCCGCGCGATCTCCAGGTATCCAGCCCTGCTGGAAAATTCCAATCCCACAGACTGAGCCCTCAGTATTGGTGGGAGGGGGACCCCCATCGTAAAGTCCACGTCAGCACAGGCGGCAGAGACACACCCGCCCCCAAACGGCCAAACTGGTAACCACGCACCAAATGCCAGAGCGCCGAAGCACACGTCTGCCCCCGACCAAGGCTAGGGCCAGACTCCCTTACATACATACATGGATACATACAAGCGATTGTCTAGACACCTAAGATCAACACTAAGCGTGCCTGGCAAGAAATTGNTTGAAACAGCCTACCTACAATGCGGATATGGCTCACAGATGGTAAGGAGGCCTTGGCTGGAGGTAAACCCGGCTCACTCCTTCGCTCGCTCGCCCACCTCCCCAGCTGCCATGTCACAAGTCATGCCCTCATAAAACACACACACACACACACACACACACACACACACACACACACACACACAACACACACACACACACACACACACACACACACACACACCACACACACACACACACACACCACACACACACACACACACACACACACACACACACACACACACACGCACACACATATACACTCTATCGGGAGGGGAGATGAAATACTTCAAGAGTCAGAGAGAGAGAAAGACCTGGGGGTTGATATCACGCCAGACCTGTCCGCTGAAGCTCATATCAAGAGGATAACATCAGCAGCATATGCCAGGTTGGATAACATAAGAATGGCCTTTAGAGACTTGTGTAAGGAATCTTTCAGAACATTATATACCACATATGTCAGACCAATCTTAGAGTATGCGGCTCCAGCATGGAGTCCATATCTAGTCAAGCATAAGACTAAACTGGAAAAGGTTCAAAGGTTTGCCACCAGACTAGTACCCGAACTGAGGGGTATGAGCTACGAGGAGAGACTACGGGAATTAAACCTCACGTCACTGGGAGACAGAAGAGTTAGAGGGGACGTGATCACCACATACAAGATTCTCAGAGGAATTGATAGAGTAGATAAAGACAGACTTTTTAACACAAGAGGCACACGCACTAGGGGACACAGGTGGAAATTGAGTGCCCAAATGAGCCATAGAGACGTTAGAAAGAATTTTTCAGTGTCAGAGTAGTAGACAAATGGAATGCATTAGGAAGTGACGTGGTGGAGGCTGACTCTATACACAGTTTCAAGTGTAGATATGATAGAGCCCAGTAGGCTCAGGAACCTGTACATTAGTTGATTGACCGTTGACAGGCGGGACCAAAGAGCCAGAGCTCAACCCCCAGAAGTACAACTAGGTAAGTACACACACAACTGTAGGAGGGGGAGGCAGTAAGCCTCTCTAAAATCAGCTAGACACCCATCCACTCAGTCATCAGATCTTGAAAGGGGGAGGAGGCATGTGCCCTACCTGAAACAAGCCCTTCCCACAGTCACCCGGCCATCACCTTTCATGCCCATCCCTCATAACTGCCTAGGAGACAACAACACCCCCCCCCTCCCCACCTCTTCCTTTTTCAACCACCTGCTCTCCTCTACACATGCCACACCCACTTTAACCCTTTATACTGGAGACCTTCCCCACCCTTACTTGGTGACCCACCTGCCACAACTGGTGCACCTAGTACATGTTAATGGGGGAGGAGTTTATGGTTACACACACTCTCCACGTCGCCACCGCAACATAAACCACACCCACTTTAACCCCTTACGATGTAGACTGTGCATTACCTGGCCTACCTGCCAGCTGGTGCACCTCCTCTTGCACCAGCTGGCTGGTGGCACTCACGGTCTACGTCGTAAAGTACCCTACTCACCACCACACTCTAGTAGCCATCAACTGCATCATCTCAATTACGTTGTTATTGGCCGCCATTATCTGAGATGTTTGTTTCTATAGTTTTTCTCTGAGGGGCGAGTTTATTGGGCAGCGCCACTCATCCTGTGAGTGGACACACTGCCATAGTGACAGTATTGGGCAGCGCCACTCATCCTGTGAGTGGACACACTGCCATTGCAGCATGTACAACACTCTCAATAGGAAGAAAACCAACTGGGTTGTTCATCATGTCACTTGTACCCAGCTGCAGCTGGGATTTGCTTAACTATCTCAAGTGAACAGTGTATCAAACAAGAAGATTAACATTCGTCAACCGTTAACCACTGCACTGCACAACGTGCCTTGAGGCTCGCGATGGGTGGTGCACAACGCGCCTCAGGAATCTCATTTGTATAGTATACGATTCAAAACTGGCACATGGTGACGCAGGTACAAAATGGATGCCTAAGGCCTCCAGTGATTGTCCGCCATTTTGAAAAAAAATCCCAGTAAGCCCAAGGGCCGTGGGACCCTCAGTTTTATGGAAACAACTATGTCTGATGTATTGTCTATGAGCTCCTGGTCCACGGTCAGCTGCGGTCCAGCAAAACGACTCTCAGAGGACCACATACGGGACATATTGTATGATGATGGACCCATGGGTGACGATTTACACTACAGTCCTGAAAAACACCTAACACAGAGGTCAGACACGAATGCGGGGGAGGGGGGGGTTGTCGGGAAGCAGAGGTGGACGATGTCGTGAGTGTGTACAGTACACGCGCCTGGCCTGGCCTGCCTCGCTGCCCGGGTCAACACCGGTAGTCACCATCAGCTTGTGTGTCCCCTGATGTGAGTTTATTTGGTGACACTATATGTATGCGATGAGTCATTCCCGAGATTCAGTGACATAGGCTCCAATACAAGCAGTGTTGAGGACCCGAGTACAAGCAGCGATGGATGTTACTAGGTGGGGTTTTGCTGCCCTAGCAACACGCCCAGGCAAGTGCCAGCATGTCACACGGCCTCAGGACAAAGATCACAGTGTTCCCTCAACATCAAGTGTTCGTGGTAGGCCTATACTACACAGAACACTCTCATCTACTGGCATACCCATATGCAGCTCTAGCATGAGACGCCAGAGTCGAGCTGTTGGGGCCCGTGCTGTTGGTGCTCATGCTGGAGTTGACTGCGGTGTTGGCGCCAAAACCAAAACCGCTAGTGTGCTTGTGTGGGAGGATTGTGAGACTTCTGTCTCACAAATTCCAACATTTGATGATACCGATAATGATGTGACAGCCTTATTCCCCCTATACTGGTGGTGATATGGCTGATATAGATTATTTTATAGCAAATTTTGATCAGGAATTCGTGGACCATCTCGTTGCAGAGACGAACAGATATGCTCACGTCTTCATTGACTGGCATTTTATCTGCCTCTCGTGTGACACGTTGGAAAGACACGACAAATGAGGAAATGTATGTGTTTTTAGAGTTGTGCATGATGATGAGGCATTCAGATAAACACGTCATCCAGTATTAATGGAGCAAAGACAGCCTTGTTCCATCCTCTGTGTTGAACAGGTACATGTCACGTGATAGGTTCCTGCTGCTTCTCACAATGATAAAGAAGACAGACTGTGTGGTATATCTTCCACGCCTGTGGAAGATGCGGAAGATATTTAGTGATATGAGAGGAAAGTTCAGTGACTATTTTGTACCAGAACAGAATGTCGTGATTGATGAATTGCTAGTCCTCTTCAAGAGACGACTGGCGTTCAAGCAGTACATTCCATCAAAGTGGCACCAATTTGGACTCATGTTTTTCGTGCTAAAGCGGCACCAGTTTGGACTCAAGTGTTTCGTGCTACGTGACTGCGAAACTGGTATTGTCATGGACATGATACTGTATTCAGGTACAGACGTTGACATACCTGGTCAAGATCCACACGGCTTCTCAGGCAGTGTCGTGAAAACACTCATGGAACCGTTGCTGAACAAAGGGCATATCCTATACACGGACAACTACTATACCAGCCCCTTGCTGATCAGATTCCTCCTTCTTTTGAGAGAGAAATCAAGTTGACCACAATACCGGCGTATGTAGCACTGTCAAGGTCCACAGGAGGGAAATGCCAATGTTTGGCATTTGTATTGCAGTGGGTGATTGGCAGCTGTGAAAGTAAGTGCACTTTGCAACACGGTTCCCAATATATAAACCTGATTGTGTCATTGACTACAACGTAAATATGCGGCTAGTTGATAAATGTAACATGATGGTTGGTGCCGACGAGTGCGTCCGAAAATCTGTGAAGTGAACGAAGAAATTCTTTTCCCACCTCATTGACGTTGCAATGCTGAACTGTTTCAACATGTATCTCGAGAAATCTGCCAAAAGACTCCCAATACGTACATTCAGTGTTGCTCTAGTGTCCCAGCTTCTCGTGAAGTCTGGGGTGGAGGGCTGTGTTGCAACGTGTGGGTGCCAGCAACAATGCCACACGCAGTTCCTGACAGACTTAGGAGTAAAGAACTCCTTGCTGTACAGAAGCTTGGTTATATGCCAGACACAGGATCGCGGGACAAGGTAAAAGTGCCTGCGTTGTTTGCAAGAACACAACGTTGAGAACACAAGCGAAAATGCATCTGCACCTGGTGCGTTGAGTGCAAAGTTCCCCTGTGCCCCATTGACTGCTTTACTGATTATCACACACTCTCGCAGTTCTAAGTGTGTTGATAGGGGATGTATATAGTGTGTGATAGTGTACAGTGTGTAAATATGTTATAAATGTACATAATTGAACATGAAATATTGTAAATATAAAACATGTTTGTGGACACATTTGTGATAGATGCAACACAGTGTCTTGGAACGGATGGTACGGATGTTCTACTGCCAGAATATTGTAAACGTGTTCAATATACATAGGATTAGCCAGAAAAACAATATAAATGCATTTGTAAGGAGGAAATTTGTGTGCGGAAAAATTAACAAAAATATATTTGTGGGAACTCGAGCTTGTTGAAGCTGGAGCACAATTGCCTCCGGGAGTCTCCGGCATGGGCGCTCACCAAGCCATGGTGTCACACAACATTTTCTGGACACCACTGCGGCCAAAGTACATTTGTGAACTTTTTTCAACATATATGTGATCAGGGAAGGGTATTTAACACTTTTAGAACGCACCACAGGTTTGTCATATTTTAAGGCAGAGGCAGTGCAGTGGTTAAAAACTTACGTTAATTTGCGAGTGTAAAATTGGAGAATCTTTTGTGAACAGCATATATATTTGACATAATATTTTCATAACTCGTTTGTTATATCAAACAGTATCACTCGCATCAAATTTTAAATGTTGTAATCCTTTCAGCATGATTTTTAAAGTGTTTGCTGCACTCATAAATAATTCAATTCTCTAACAGACAAGTATAGAATGAACATATTTGTGAAACGGAAATACGTTTCATCAGAAAGTATATTTATGAATTACTTAGAACTGCAAATATATTTTGTTTGATCAACAATATGTGCATTAATAAAATAAGCTAACTTGGAGGAAGATCACACCAATAAGCGATGATTAGCATACAGTCCGAAGAGGTTATTAAGGTATTCATGAACAAGAAGCCAGAGTAAAATTATGGCACTAAGAAAGTCAGAATTAGCTGCTGTATGAGACGGATTAATGCTCAGAACAAAGAGCTCATTGTCCTGAATGTGTGTAACTAAATAACACTTAGAACGGATGTGAAGACCAGGAGTTGAAATATGAGAACAAAGTGAAGGAATAGTGACCAAGCACTTGTACTATTGGGGATCGATCTCTGATCCTACAAGCAACTAGGCTATCGCTCTACCGACCAGTCCAGTGGTTGTGCCAAATGATACTGGATTACGTTATCACAATTTGTCTCAGTGTAGCACTGTAATACCAGTAGGGTAAGTGATTGCAAAGTGTCTGCAATATTTATACAAATAATATTATTTCACCTTGAAAGACAATAGCAAAATAAATAATGCAAAATTTGACACAAAAGTAAACCATTATTACCCAGTTGAAAATGAGACAAACTTTAATAAATCGTCCAGAAAATAAATAATACAAAAAACTATAGTATTTAACACTTACAGAATAGCATTCAAGAATCGTTTGTACCATTGTTTGAAATGACAGTTTTCATCAAGTAGTAAAATTATTCCGTAATCCGCGACTAACACATGATGTTAACTATATTAAAAGTTGTTCTGCAGTGTTTGGAGGACCCAGAGTGTGCCCAGTACGTGGACGGTACAGCAGTCCACTGGTACTATGACTACATAGTGGGCCCCGAGGTCCTGGACCAAACCCACGACCTCTCTCCATCAAGGTTTATACTCTACACTGAGGCTTGTTACAGTAAGGAGAACGCTGCTACTTTGTAATGTAAACAATAGAGGGAAACACTTTTTTTTAGGGTTATTTGATAACTTTATTTTTTTTCAAATTGTTACACTTCAGTTTAAGCCCATTAAATTGCTTCTAACTTTGTCCTCGGATACAAGTCACATCGTTCACACGACGGTTTGCCAACGAATTGTAATGCTTATCTAATCTAACCTATCCCAAACCAATCTACTTTACCACAGTCAGGCATAACACAGCCTTACCTAACCTAATTTAATACATCCTAGCTTAACAATCTAAAAACGGGCTTTGTCGAATCGTTTTCAGTACGATTTGACAATACCCCTTTTCCACTACCAAATACCAATTAGGTTATGATGGTGCATAATAAATTAACTAAAATAAAGGGTGAGTTAGTATAAATATAGATAGTGTTTATATGGAAATTCAGAAAAAAAGTTCATGCTCTGTAATTGATATACACAATATTTTAATTCATATTTAGCAATATTTCTACCTGTGAACAATTCAAGTATACTTTGTAATTTTTTTTCATTGGCATTGCATGGAATTCATTTTGCTCCTCTGAAGTCGATAGAACGATCTTTCGTCAAAATTTTTAAATTTTGGTATTGTTAAAAGTAAGGGTTTCGTTGAATGAAATGTGATTGAGTCCACTCTGATCAAACAATGTAACAACAGCCTTAATGAAAGCCCTGGAATGTCCAGATTAGATCCCCATATAAGCTTCAATATAGCACGTCAATACAATATAGCACTCACTTAACCTGTGTTTATTTATTTATTTATTTATTTCCATCCGGTGGCACTTATATGTATATATATATATATATATATATATATATATATATATATATATATATATATATATATATATATATATATATATATATATATATATATATATATATATTGGTCACCACTAATATATATACTTCTTGCCTTCTCACATTTTCAAAGACAGATTTTTACACACATCATTTCGTGCTTATATTTGTTTTTGGGTGAGGTGACAAAAAACAGAACACGAATTAATGGGTATATTGCATATTTGCTGCTTCTATATTGCTATATATTCCTACATTGCTCTTGCTGTTTCTATGTTGGTTCGGGATCTTGAAGTGGGTAGAATATAGTTTTATGTGTTAATTGGCTGCTGGGTGTTGACTTTTTGATGTGTAGGGCCTCGCTGATGTCGAGTCTCCTGCTATCGCTGTATCTATCGGTGATTTTTGTGTTGCTTGTTAAGATTTCTCTGGTGATGGTATGGTTGTGGAGCTTGTATGTGGAGCTTGTATGTTCCTTGATGGAGCCCTGCTGTTTGTGCTCCATCAAGGAACACAAACAACAGGGTTCCGTTTGTGTTTATATATATATATATATATGTATATATATATATATATATATATATATATATATATATATATATATGTATATATATATATATATATAAAAACATATATATATATAGGGGGGTACCACCTCTGGTGCAATTATAGGGGCAAACAGCCTCAGAGAAGGGAACACAGAGCATTCAGGGAAAAACTTGCCATTTAACTCTGAATACATAAGAGTGTTCGCTTCTCCTACCACCCCCCTTTTTTATGGTGTACACTTTATTATGCAAGGTTATACAGTTACATATCTGATTGTATACAAAAAATGAACATTAAGAGGACACAAAAAAAGTTCGCTTCCTAGATGCTAAAGATTTCCTCAAACTCCTCCGACGTCGGGCAGGAACCGAGGATGCAGCGAACATTCCCCCTCTGGATCGTGACACTGAGGCGCTGAAAGAGAAAACTTGCCGCTCTAGAGTCTCTTGTGGTGTCAATGAGCTTGGAACCAAGATCCTTAAGAAACCTTCTTGCACTCCTCCCCATGGGCCTAGGGTCTCAGAAATATATATTATATATATATATATATATATATATATATATATATATATATATATATATATATATATATATATATATATATATATATATATATATATATATTTGGTAGAAGTCTTTCCTGTAGACATATATCATTAAATATGACCGAAAAAGTAAGATTAATAATTCTAACACGAATTTCCTCAATATTTCTTATGTTTCTTTTCACTGTTGACGGTAATTGAAAAATCAATTCTCCAAAATTCATTTTTATTTCTAGTCTGACGCGACACTTGAACGCATTTCGTAATAACTTATCACATTTTCAAAGACTTTAGTTTACACACAACTATAACCTGCAAACACTAAACAGAGTTCTACTATGCTGTGATTTAAACAGCTTTCATTTATACCCGCATTTTGGGTGAGGTGATATGTTACAACAGTTTTGGATGAGGTGAACAAAACTTTCAACACAAGTCAGAACACGAAACAATGGGTATAAATTAGGTAAATTAAAGGGAAGAACGGAAGTAACTGCAGAGGGCCTATTGGCCCATATTTCTTGATGCTTCTATATTTGTGCGGAGTCTTGAAGTGGGTAGAATATAGTTGTGCATTAATTGGCTGTTGATTGCTGGTGTTGACTTCTTAATGTGTAGTGCCTCGCAGATATCAAGCCGCCTGCTATCGCTGTATCTATTGATGATTTCCGTGTTTTTTGTTAAGACTTCTCTGGTGATGGTCTGGTTGTGGGAAGAGATTATATGTTCCTTAATGGAGCCCTGTTGCTTATGCATCGTTAATCGTCTGCAAAGAGATGTTGTTGTCTTGCCTATATACTGAGTTCTTTGAGGCTTACAGTCCCCAAGTGGGCATTTGAAGGCATAGACGACGTTGGTCTCTTTTAAAGCGTTCTCTGAAAACTCACACCCCAGAAGTGACTCGAACCCATACTGCCAGGAGCAACACAACTGGTATGTACAGGACGCCTTAATCCACTCGACCATCACGACTGGACAATAAGGAGGTGATAGCCGAAGCTATTTGAACCACCCCCCAGCCGGCACTCGGATGGTAATCTTGGGCATAGTATTTTATCAAATCACCTCATTCTTTGGGGCACACGTGAGGAACACAAATGCAAACAAGCCTGATGGTCCCCAGGACTATATGCAACTGAAAACTCACACCCCAGAAGTGACTCGAACCATACTGCCAGGAGCACTCTGCTGGCGTACAGGATCCCTTAACCGCTCGACCAACACGACCGGACAAAAGCGGATGGTAGCCGAGGCTATTTCCATCCCCCCGCCGGCACTCGGTTGGTAATCTTGGGCATGGTATTTTTATCAATCACCTCATTTTTGGGGGCACACGTGAAGAGTGCCGGCGGGGGATGGAAATAGCCTTGGCTACCATCTTCTTTTATCCGGTCGTGTTGGTCGAGCGTTTAAGGGATCCTGTATGCCAGCAGAGTGCTCCTGGCAGTATAGGTTCGAGTCACTTCTGGGGTGTGAGTTTTCAGTTGCATATAGTCCTGGGGACCATTCAGGCTTGTTCGCATTTGTGTTGCTCACTTGGCCCCCCAAAAATTAGGTGATTTGATAAAATACCATGCCCAAGATTATCAGTGAAGGATCACTCACGTTTTTCATCAAGCCCTGTTATATGGTAGAACACGGTGTCCATGTGTGTCCACTCACGTTTTCCATCAACAGGGCTTGATGGAAAACGTGAGCGGTCCCTCACTGTCTCATTGACTGGAGAGATGAGGATATCTGGGAGTTAAATACCCCAGAATTTCCACCTCTTTTAGGGATCTGAGTATGGTGTAGTGGATACAAGTGCTTACCTGCAATCTTGATGGCCAGGGTTCGAGTCTCCTGGTGGGTGTGGTTGTCTAAAGTTCTATACTTCAAAACTTGTGGTTTAAAGCAAGTCAGTGCATTAAGCATGGACACCGTGTTCCCCCATATAACAGGGCTTGATGGAAAACGTGAGTGATCCCTCACTGTCTCGTTGCCTGGAGAGGTGAGGATATCTGGGAGTTAAATACCCTGGAATTCCCAATTCCCAATAAAACAACCAAACCTCAGATGGGATTTTGACACCCTTTGTCTTTCTATTTTCTGATGCATACACTGTTAACTCATTTTTTGTAAAGATAAAACCAATTTTACAATTATTAAATTTTTGTTTCTATCAAGTATGGGGCCCCCTCGGGGTAATGCCAATTTATAAATCCGGCCCTGTACTGAATACAAGTCTTTTACACGAGTTTTCAAATATAATTAGACATGTAAATTCATGGCAAATCATATAAAATTAGGTATTTTTGTTATATGTACTCACATTTGGAGAGATCTAAAATCATTAAGTTCCTTACAGACTTCGACGAAACTTTGCTTGGGTCATGGTTTCGAGCTGAGGATTACTCGCGCCACATTTTCGAGGTAACAATCACCTCGAAGTTCTTCATTCTTGAGCTTCTATCAAATGTTAAATGTGTATTTACTTTTATTAACGTATATCGTGTATTTCATCATCATGCATCACCTCTTAATCCCTAATGCAGTTCATCAACTTGCCCATTTCATTTGTCTCTGTATTTTCATAATTTCTTTAGATTAAGACCATTTTCATATAATTTAAATGTTATTTAATTGAAAAAATAATGTTCACCGTTTGCAACAAAGATTAAAAAAGAAACCTGCTATAATTATTTAACTGGACTTGAGACCTTTTAGTAATAATTTAGTTTTTTATTGTAAAGAAAAAGGTTGCAAATATTACAAAAAGTACAAGGTAATTAATAATATCCCAATCTGTTTTTAATATTTAGCTAACTGGGTTTATTCGTTATCATTTAAATCCCCCCTTCACACTCTGACAAGTGTCAAAATATAGATGTTAGTAAGAACAGATCACAATATACTGAGGTTCCCTCCCATGCCTGCAGGCCGTGAACCACTACTCAGCAGGCTGGGTGGACTGGAACCTGGCGCTGGACAGACACGGAGGACCTAACTGGGCAAACAACTACCTTGACGCACCCATTATCGTCGACACAGTCAGTATATCAGTATATTAATCCACAACTACTGTTCCTTCAGAGGCAACTAATTATGAGCTTGGTTTCTAGCAACAGATCCTCCTAACACGGGAGTATTTCTTTATTTTTTTAATATAAACACAGTATTACACTGGATTATATAATTATAAATATTATTCTCAATGTAAACAATTATTACAGGGCTTTTCGAACAGCTTTTTTTAGGTCATATGATAACTTGGAGAATGCAAAACTTATTTTCAGGAAACCTTGCAACATCATCATATTCGGTGGAATAATGATCAATCACTTTCAAAACCTGAGAATGCTTTACTGATCTTTGAAGGTAACCTACTGAAAAAAAACGCAGGCTTATAAATACCATGGGAAGGTTCTCTTGATCTCTAAATGTGTTTCCCATACTTATCTAAAACTGTTGAATCCGTGAAGAGTTCCCCTTCCCTTTTAGTATTTAATATATGGTAAGACTCTAATCAACCCCTACAAATACCAGGGTAAAGCAGGTATAATTTTCATTCCAAATCGGTATAGCTGTTATAACGCGCTTCATAGATCACATAAGTAGTCAAAATTATATATAAAAACATCTATGATTTATGTCTTCAGCTATCAAAACATGCATTGACTCAAAATTTTCAGTAAAACAGTATTGTTTTCAGATTTCAGTAAAACAGAATTACTTCTTTTTACTGTGTAAACTTGAGAATTGCAAGTCTTAATTACAGTTTTGCAGGCAGTGATAGATGTTATTATCGCGTACCTACTGAAGGCAACTGGCTTTCCATAGAATATAGTTTCTGAACTTAAACTAAAATTTCATTAGAATCTTGCTTTATAGAACAAAAAAGACGGCTACATTTTGCTTCTTTTCATAGAATATCACATTTACCTGTATATTAATATCAATTGGGACATTAGAACGGTAACTCAAACAGTAAGACGTCATCAGGATCTTATGTAGTAAAAAACGTCACAATCCCTCCTCAGGAAGCGGGAGAGTTCTTCAAGCAGCCAATGTTCTACGCTCTGGGACATTTCAGCAAATTCGTGTTGCCTGGAGCTGAGCGCATCTCCTCCACGGTGTCAAGCGACTCCTTCGAGGCAGCCGCCTTCATTGACCCCTCAGGTCGCTCCGTTGTTCTTCTTCTCAACAAGTAAGGATCGTCCTTGACACAAGGTTGTGTAGGTCTTTGCAGGAGTATCCTAGATGTAAGGGTAGTTGAATTAGTAGCAAGAACAGCAATGTGGCACCAATAGACAGCTCGAGACAGTCAAGCAGGTGCGACCACATATCTTCTTGTCACCATATTTTGGGTCAAGGAAACTTTTGTGCTCCACTGAATACATTTTACTTAAAAATATGCTTTAGGTCAATATAGGTACAAACTTGATGAGTTAAAGATTGTACAAATCAGAGTTCATACTTTATATACCAGGATAAGGGTTTGCAGTAATTAAAATCTGCTGTTTCTTATGTTGTATTTTTGTGATCCAGGGATACAGCACTCGGTTTGCCTCCCACAGGCAGGGGATCGAGCCCCAAGCAGATCTACTGGAACTTGTTCAGAGATATATGATTTTATATTTATTTTCAGAGGTGAGGATGCGGTGGATGTATCCGTGACTGATGGTACAAGTTTCCTCAACTATAATATGCCTGCCAAATCCATTCAGACTATCCTGTACTAGTGAAGGAGTGTTGGGGAAAAAACCACGAGGTGCTGACCATAAAGAGAGTAGGCTTTCGTAGTACAAAGGATTACATAGAAATTCAAACAGCAACATACCATTAGATCCAAACTAAGCTATCTGTTTATTGAAAGCTTATTGTAATACAATGTAAGACGGGGCTTGAAGAAAAATAGTTGTCAATTCTGTTTTAAATTGTATACCCAGTGTTGCACTTAATTATATAATTTTGTTAGGTGTTCTGCATATTTACTATTCAATTAAAGAAAAGTATTTTGCTTCTTTTAATTAAAAATGCTTGCCTGTATCTTTAAACCCATTGTTTTGACTGATTAGGCTATGTAAATCAATGTATTTTTCTGGACCGAAATTGTCATCCCTTTAATGATTGTAAATAACTGTATTAATTTGCCTTTCATTATTCTTTTCTGCAATTTCAAGACAGAATACATATAACGTTTTACAAGTTTTGCATTTTCAATCGAAACGTCATCTACTCTTCATGAAGTTTCTCTACATAATTGTGGAACTCGGCAAAATCTTTTCACAAAGGAAGACATGTCCAGCCTTCGTCTACTAGTATTCTGGCTTGAGGTAGTCCCCACTGTCTCTGCCTATGGTCTTCTCGATGGGTTTGTTCCTATGTGCTCCACAAAAGTTTTGTTTAGTATTGGTTCTTGTCAGCAAGATCAGGCCATTCAGAAGACAGCCTGGGGATGGACATTTAATTTCCAGAACCTAGATTCACGAAGCGCCATGTGTTTCTTCTTAAGTAGATGTTCTACGAAGGTTCTTAAGTACGCGGTAAGAAGAGCCGTGCGTACGATTCAGGAATGTGTTTGTCCACAGTTATTAGTAATTTTGATGTAGTTCACTTAAGTCTCGATATATGTCACTCGGGCTTTTCATTTACTCAATCAGAGAGAAGGAAACATTGTTCATCTTACAGGTTTAGCCAATCACGACGTCGGCTTATCAGGGATCATTGACCGTCACCTGCTACCTATTTACGTCATATTTTCTTATAAAATTTGTTTATTTCGAAGTAAAACTATGTTTTTCAACTACTACAGCCATACACCGACACTGTAATAAACAAATATGTTACATTTTTCTTTATCTACGTAATACTAAGAGATTTGTGTGGATTTCGTTGTCGTTCTGAGGATTGAGACGCGATGCGCTGACAATTATAGTATATATTTACCTGAATTTACCCAGGAGCAACTAACTCTCTAGTGGCCTCGACGAGGACAGAAAGCCGGCAGTTTGTTAAAGGTCCTGCCAATTGTCCTAATTATATTTTCTAGTTGCATTTTGAAGTTTAACAGTTTTGGCATTTACGGCTTCAGCAGGTAGGCGGTTCCATGGGTTTATATCCCTGTGGGTGAAGAAACATCTCCTGTTTTCAGTCCTATGTGAGATACCTCGGTAATAAATGTTTTAAATTATATCTTGTATTATTATTATTATTATTACCAGTATTATCCTTATTAAATCATAACTGTTAACTTCTACCTTAAGCCTGTATGTTGAAACTGGCGTCCTGTCTCTACAAGATCGCCGTGATCGCTACTGTCTTCGGTACCTTGCACGGTCCATACAACACCCTCACTCCCACCTATGTTGTGCTTTGATTTTCGCCCCTCCTGTGGCCCCTATTCGTTTTCACTACCTCCATCTCTCTGTACGGTTGTCTCGATAACAAGGTTCTCTTTTGGTTTGTGTTACCAATATTTCTCCTCGTGTCATTCCGTCCTTGCCCCCGTGGAGAGTCCCACTTCCTAGATTTTGTAAAACCTTGACCCACGTGACTAAAGCTTTTACCCCTCCTACAGTTTTGGAATGCTTTTCCTTGAACCCTTTTCTTCGCACTCGCGCTCCATTTCCGTCTTCACCGAGGGGTCTAAGTCTGCGGACGGTATAGGCTACTCTGTTGTTTTTCTTAACCACACCTATACGTGTTGCCTGCCTCCGGAGACTAGCATCTTCACGGCAGACCTTTATGTTATTCTGTATGCTCTTCGTCTTCTGCTTTCTCGCTGTCAATTCTTTGTTGTTGTAGTTGACTCTAGCAGTGCCCTCATGGCTCTGGAGTTCTTTAATCCAGTCCATCCTGTTGAGATTCATCATTGGCTGTTTATTATCTCCAGTACATTTAAGGCAGTGGAGTTTTGCTGGGTTCCCAGCCATATTGATGTGTCCTTAAACGAGCGTGTGAACGCTGCTGTTAAAGAGGCTATCCACACTTGTCCCATCTCCCGTAAAGGTATTCCTTATCCCAACTTTTACCCAGTTATTCCTTCCTCCATCCTTGCCCGTTGGCATGTTCTACAGTATTTTATTTATTTTTTATGCAGACTGAAGATCCTGCTGCCTTTTAGAAAGTAAGTAATTTTCAAAAGAAGGCACCTAGCCGGGAAGGCTATGTAGCACCATCAAATGTGCGGAGTAATCATAGGGCACTAAATATCACTAAGGATGCCAATACGAGAACAAAAATGCATAAGGCAAACGATATCAAAGGTATCCGATTTACGGACGAACATGTGTCTTGCTTTCAGACCGGTCCTCGCGGTCACTTGTCTCTCCATAGAATTCTTGGTAAATCGGATACCTTTTATATTGTTTGCCTTATGCGTTTTTGTTCTCATATTGGCATCCTTAATGATATTTAGTGCCCTATGATTACTCCACACATTTGATGGTGCTACATAGCCTCCCCATGCTTGGTGCCTTCTTTTGATAATTGCTTACTTTCTCAAAGGCAGCAGGATTTTCAGTCTGCAATGTGCATACAGATAAACAAAATACTGTAGAACATGCAACAAAATAAGTGTTAAATAAAAATGCATAAAAAATTATGTTAGGTAAGGGTTTGTCCTAGTTAAAATTGAATAGCTAATGCTTAAAAAACTTTTGTAATTAATGGAATATGAAGGCGTATAAATTGCAAGGTGCCTGACTGGGGCATTTTGGACACAAGACGAATTGACAAAGCTTATTTTCTGTTTGCTAAAATCGTATTTATATATTGTTATGCTAGGCTGCAGTAGCTTAGGTTTGGCTGTATTGGGCTCGGTTGGGTTTGGTTAGGATGGGTTAGGTTAGGGCATGTTAGGTTGGGTTGGGCTAGGTGGGTTGGGTTAGATTAGTCTGGGATGGGTTGGATTGAGCTAGGTTAGGTAATTTAACATTGTGGGTTAAGTACAATTATATGTAAGTTAAAATAATGTTAAAAACATATCTTTCTTAATGGCTTAGTTATGTTTAGTAGTGTAGCGGGTATATTATATAAATAATATACTCGCTCCAAACTTTCATTAGCTTAATGAGATTAGCACAAAATCTCATTAGCACTAATGACAAAACTCATACCTCTTCCCATATGACAGTTAACATTCCTTCCAATTTATTGGAGGACAATGAGGTGAGATGTGGTCTAATCATATAAGCAATCAAGAAGCAAGTAATCATCTTATGGGCTATTCATGTTTGTGCCACCTTTTGAGTGGTTTAATCTTTATCAATCAATCAAATAATCATCAGTATAATTTCCACAGTGGTTTAGTTAACTTCAGTATTGATGCTTGAGAGTTACCACACACCTTCAACCTCAAGAATGTAGCACTCGGCATATTCAGTTCCTGCTGACTCCAAGACACTTCAGGTTCGACACAGAGCAGACAGCCAGACTAGGACTTCATCGAGCTTTCACGCTCTCGTTCCCCCATTGAGCTTCCATGCTCTCGGCATCCCTTGAGCTCTAACGCTCTCAGCCTCATCAAGTTACCACGTTCTCGTCCCACACTGAGCTCTGCGACTTGGGCTGCACTCAGCTCCAGGCTTCGTCTCAACGTCTACGACACTGCCAACAACTGACAGTTGTAATCAAGACTACTAAATATATATGAAAACCCACTAAACACCGTGTATCTAATCTACCCAACAACGCAACACAATCGTACGTTACATTGGTGACCCAGAGAGTATCGACAGTATCCAGCCCTGATGGGTTATAACATGGCCTCTCACTGGACTTCAACTACATCTGCTGCCTGCTATGTACCACTGCCACCTGCCGTGCAACGCTGCCGGCAACCTCGCCACAGCTATGATTTTCACCGCGATCATCTTTGCATTTTCATCTGCTACTGTCGGAAATCCGACACACACATAATAATATAGTATCCCCTGAAAGAAAGAGAAAGGGTGATTCCGTAACGTCATCGACGACACGTATTTACATTACCTAAATTCTGTTTATACAACAATCTAGTGTTTAAATTTAATAAAAAAGTGTTCACTAGGACTGAATACAATTACTAACATCAAAATATAGCGTGACTCCCTTGTTACTGTAAAATTAAATCTAGAAGTAGAACCACCAAAACATTGAACAAGGAAGCAGGGAGCCTCATTTACACATCAGAACAACAACAACACGCTGTAGAGAGTCGCCTTAGAAGCTGATTTAACTTGTTAGACACCCAGATTACGTGTCAACAAGCTAGCAACCAGCAACACAGCCTCTCAACAACCACAGCAACAACAGTATCCGTCTTACCAAGTTTTTTGTTTAATTTGTGCACATTTTATTCATAAATAGGTAGGCGGTTATGATGTGGGTGAACCCCAACAAGAAGTATGTTTACTCAGCTTATTACCCTCATATTCCACGTCTTACCTGTATTTATATGTTTAGAGAAACATTATTAATTCTTTGAACTCGGCAGGTAATTGTGATTTGGAGTAGCAAGAAGCTGAGCAGACAATGGGACCTTACATATAATTATTACCTAGCTGTACACCAAATTTTGTAACCTCATATAGCCGCCATTACGTGGCACTCAGAGGCACATGGCCACACCTATCTTTGATGCTACAATTACACAGCCTTATCAGGCCCCTTCAACAGGAACAGCTAAGCCCTCTTTTTGTACCATACTGTAAAGTTGTGCTCATAATTATTAATTAATCATTGCCATAATAGTAGTAGATTAGATCACCATAAGTGGTATGATTTATAATTATATTTATAAGGTAAACAATTTGTGGTTTAAGAAGGAGCCATCTTAAAGTGGTTTAGGCTACAAATTGTCCCCCCCCCCAAATTGTGTGAGATAAATTCAGGCAGCTGAATCAGTACATACAGTCCACTCACTTAATTACTTACTCACTTAATTGTTTACTTGCTTAATTAGCTAACTTATTACTAAGAACTAACTAAGAAAATAAATCAGATAAAACTTTATCATATTAAAGTCAATTAAAATAAGTAGAAATATTTAATAATAAAAGAATTAAAAAGGAATTAAGCTGCTAGGATTTTCCCACATAAATTATGGTCCTTTGAACCGGATAATACAGTAGTTTATCAAATCTAGGAATACCCTGGTTCTCAGACCAACAAATTATGGTCCTTTGAACCTAGATATAAGATCCTGATTAGGATATATATATATAACATTAGTGCAATATTTACACAATATCTTTACATAACTTAATTATAGTAGGAAGACACTGCTATACATTTTGCATTTTTCTAGCCTAACTTTTTCAATCTCGGCTCATAGCAAACAGAACTTACAACAAGCACTTTATTGTTGCGAGGCCTGTACCAAAAGAACAATTGTGCTTTTTCATTACAAGAGGTTGATAAGAGGCTAATTTACTCATAAATGTATTTGCCTTTATAATTTTAAGTTTATATAAACATTACTTTTAATATTGCACCATTACTGTAACAATTACTGGATGCCACATTATTTACCGCTAATTCTTGCACAGGGGTAGGACATTTTAGGCTGGTGTTGTACAGCAACCTAGTCTAATTTATTGTGCTAACCTGGTCTAAGGGTAAGAATTTTACACTTGTCTAGAGTTGAACATATATTTCAACCTACCAAGTGCATATTTTTATGCAGTATTCCAGACAACCCGAGTTGTGTTGTCTACTTACTATTACCATAACTATAGTCATAATTTAACTATAATCATTTCACCTTTGAGTGTTAATCTGTGTCTCTGTACCAACCAAGAGTGATAAAGAAGGGCTAACTTGAGGAATTCCAGCATTGATGCATGCTTACCACTCAAATTATAGTGTGCATGATTATATAGTGTATATTTTAAATGATAAGCAGCTCTAGTTTGGAAACTAGTGGCTCTACTAATTCAAGTGCCAGAAATAGTCCAAATCCCAGTCCGACAAGGCTAGCAAATACTTGTATGATGTCTACTGCCAAAAATGTAAAAGCGACCCTCACTGGCATGAAGAGCCACTTAACACGACAGATAAAAATATGTGAGGGTTTAAGTAATCAAACTCCAGTTAATTATGCAGCACTGGAAAACTATTATAAGGTTGCACAGATCAAATAACAACATGTGCTGCAACAACTCATGAAATATCAGGATATCCTCGCCACCACCAGTATCAATGAAGAGGCAATGGACGCTGTAATACAAGAAAACTCAGATTACAAAGATGCAA
>WNGS01142304.1:11081821-11121929 GCA_020271785.1 Procambarus virginalis | reverse complement strand
CCCTCAGATACCCCCTTATATAGAGATATAGAGAGAGAGAGAGAGGAGAGAGAGAGAGGAGAAGAGACAGAGAAGAGAGACAATTATATTTTTAATATATATATATGCATATATATATATAGTTAATATACATTATATATATATTATACATATATATATATATTATATATATATATTATATATATATATATATATATATATATATTATATATATATATATAGTCGTACCTAGTAGCCAGAACGCACTTCTCAGCCTACTATGCAAGGCCCGATTTGCCTAATAAGCGCAAGTTTTCATGAATTAATTGTTTTTCGCACTACCTACCTAACCTAACCTAACCTAACTTTTTCGGTTAGCTAACTTAACCTAACCTAAAAAGATAGGTTAGGTTAGGTTAGGTAGGGTTGGTTAGGTTCGGTCATATAACTACGTTAATTTTAACTCCAATAAAAAAAATTGACCTCATACATAATGAAATTGGTACTTTATCATTTCATAAGAAAAAAATTAGAGAAAATATATTAATTCATGAAAACTTGGCTTATTAGGCAAATCGAGCCTTGCATAGTAGGCTGAGAAGTGCGTTCTGGCTACTAGGTACGACTATATATAATATTATATATATAATATATATATATATATATATATATATATATATATATATATATATATATATATATATGTCGTACCTAGTAGCCAGAATCACTTTTTGGCCTACTATGCAAGCCCGATTTGCCTAATAAGCCAAGTTTTTGTTCATATTTTTCTCTAAATTTTTTCTTAAAATGATAAAGCTACCCATTTCATTATGTATGAGGTCAATTTTTTTATTGGAGTTTAAAATAAGTAGTATATGACCGAACCTAACCAACCCTACCTAACCTAACCTAACCTATCTTATAGGTTAGGTTAGGTTAGGTAGCCGAAAAGTTAGGTTAGGTTAGGTTAGGTAGGTTAGGTGTGTCGAAAAAAATTAATTCATGAAAACTTGGCCTATTAGGCAAATCGGCCTTGCATAGTAGGCTGAAAGTGCGTTCTGGCTACTAGGTACGACATATATATATATATATATATATATATATATATATATATATATATATATATATATATATATATATATATATATATATTATATATGTGAGAAAGCTGCATGAACGCGCAAGCCATATATCACTAAGAACTCTTTGACCCGGCCAGGATTCGAACCCATGCCGTCCAGGATCACCCCTAAACGTCACTAGTAACGTGACCACCGCACCACATGATCAGTCTAGATGCGATCATTGGTGTGGTGGTCAAGTGGTTTAACCTGGTATCTTCGTAGTCCGTCGGGTCAGTAGTCGTACATACCAGTGCGTTGTCTGGATTGGTCATCTCGGTGTGGTTAGTTGTATCTGGTCTGGGGACATTACTTTTGCAGTGTCTCACGTGTCCCAAAGAGGTGATGTAAATGTGAGTTCTCTGAGTGCCGCAGAGTGGTTAACCGGCCACTTATTCGTCGAAGTAGTGTAGCCGTACTACCAGTGGTGCTGGATGGTCGGTCACCTGAGTGTTCAGTTGTATCTAGTCCTGGGACCTTAGGCTTGTTGATTTGTGTTCCTCACGTGTTGCCCCAAAAAATGAGGTGATTTGATAAAATGCTATGCCCAAGATTACCATCCGAGTGCGCGGGCAGGGAAGTGGTTCAATATAGCCTCGGCTAATCACTATCCTGTATGTCCGGTCACTAGAGTGGTCACAGTGGGTGTTAAGGCGTCCCTGTACATACCAGGTTGCGTGCTCCTGGGAGTATTGGGTTGCGCGCTCACTCTCGTGGGGTAGTGAGTTTTCAGTTGTATCTAGTGCTGGGGACCATTCAGGCTTGTTTGCATTTGTGTGTTCCTCACGTGGTGTGCCCACAAAATGAGGTGAGCGACGGTGATTTTGATTGGGGCTTGAAATTAACATATTTAGATAGGGATCGATACAACTCTATATAGATTTGCGTGAAAGCCTAATTTCGTTTAAGACGACAACGTCCAGTTTTCAAAAGAACATTGTTTCATAAAAAAAATGTTTTTTTTTGTCTCACGATGAAACTGATTTACGAAACGTTTTAGAGTAAGATTGACCACCAAGATACAGAGGGCAAAATATATCTATCTCATTATCATAAATTATTCACATTCTGAATATTATATAGGATTTTGAAACATAAATAATTCCTCCGAGCAACAATCTTGATAGTAGTAACATCTAAGTCAAGCTAACACATTGTACACATACTGACTTGCCGTCAGAGAAAATAATAACTATACTTGTGTAAATGTATTATTGAGTAATAGACTTCACTTGTGACAGAAGACATAGTTTAGAGAATTATTCACAGGATATAAATAAATTTGATAACGCGAATTATCTCTTATCTGAGTCCGTTATGTAGTTAGTGCGTCAGTGATTGTTTGTTTAACGTCATGGTTCCCATAGTCTGGCTGGTAGATGCCCCTTCCCCCTGCCCTCACCCCTCTCCCAGGTCAATTCCTGACCGTCCACTCAGTAATACATCTAAGCTACTGGGACAGACTACAGAGCCTAAATCTATCTTCTCTTGAGCGCAGGCGGAAGCGATACATAATAATTTATACGTGGAAAATATTAGAGGGGATGGTCCGAAACCTGCACACAGAAATAACACCACATGAGACCAGGAAACATGGCAGGACGTGCAGAATACCCCCATTGTAAAGCAGAGGTGCAACAAGTACTCTAAGAGAGAACTCTATCAACATCAGAGGCCCGAGACTGTTCAACACGCTTCCACTACACTTAAGGGGAATAACTGGCCGACCCCTCACAGTGTTCAAGAGAGAACTTGATGAACACCTCCAAAGGATACCTGATCAACCAGGCTGTGATTCATACGTCAGCCTGCGAGCAGCCGCGTCAAACAGCCTGATTGACCAGTCCAGCAACGAGGAGGCCTGGTCGACGACCGGACCGCGGGGACCCTAACCCCCGGAAACACTTCAAGGTAACAAGGTAACTCCACAGGAAGCGACCCACGCCAGTTGTCTAACTCCGGGTATGTATTTCCTACTAGGTGAACAGGGCATCAGGTCAAATGAAACATTACCCAAACGCTTCTGTCCTACTGTTGGAATCTAACCTTGGACTTTTCGGTTGTGACGACTGCGCTTGTGTTAAATTTCTACACCAAATTAAATTTAAATTTATATTTTTATATTTTAAATATAACTATATAAATATAAAAGCATATATATATATATATATATATATATATATATATATATATATATATATATATATATATATATATATATATATATATATTAAGTTTATACAAAATTACAGTACATTATTTACCTAAATCATAATAACAGCATAACATGTAATAATTACATTTATATTCTGTATAATGTTGAGTGGTATACCAGTAACTATCTTATCACAGTGTTGCGGCAGGTGCTTGATATAATATAGTTGAAGCAACGAAGGCGCTTCAGTAGCCTCACCTGCCATTGCGTGTTTTCTGTTAATGCTAACCTCCACCGCCCTCAAATATAACCACTGACATCATGTACATGTTGGAATATAGCTAACACATAAACCACGATTCCTCTTAATACGTTCTCGATGAAATTATTTCAACTACATGGGAATTATGTGGGGCAAAATAAAATATACATCTCTCGAATTATCATGGGTGTTAGAACTCTTACTTTTAAAGCCTATAACTCCCTAGCTATCGCAATGTTTTAAAACTGAGTCTGGGGGCCCCAAACACAATTATAAGATATTAGATTAGGTATCTGATGCTTGGGTTGACCAAGCATTATTTCACTTAAAAAAATAAAGAAATTGAAAGATAAATAACGATAATAAACGGGAACATTTATCCCCGTGTTGCACCCCAACTTATAATAATAATAATAATAATAATAATAATAATAATAATAATAATAATAATAATAATAATAATAATAATAATAATAATAATAATAATAATAATAAGTAATGGTAATGTCTTCTCAGACAAAATAACATAGGATAAGAACCCACACTTGTGTATTTGTGAAATTTATGAAAAGAATTTACACCAAGCCTTTCGCACTCTCCTGAGTGCTTTGTCAAGGTCTGAGTGTGTGGTTTGGATGAGAAACATCTCAACGTGTAATGTGATTAGATGTCTAATTGATTAGACGTTGAGATGTAAGTCTCGTTCTAATCACTCACTCAGATCTTTACATAAATTTCACAAATACACAAGTGTGGGTTTTATCCAATTATAATACTAATATATCAACACATACCGAAACACGGCCGGTGATTGAGCTGTGAATAGATATTTTTTGTCCCTCCATTAGTGCATAATGATTTACGATACTGAAAGAAAGAATAACTGTTTTGATGTTTTTTCTGCATAATGCTAGTACAATGGTCACCACCAGCTTCATGGCTTACCATACGAATCGGCCACATTTTAATGTGGCCAAAGGAGACGAACTCGACCCATTCATGTTGGTCAGCTACCTTTCAGCAATCACCCTGCAAAGTTGGGTTAAGCTAGCCCCAAGCGTCTGTCCTCCAGCCTCATACAGACATTCTTATAGATATACCTTGGGTATGTTTTGTACGGAAACTTTGCCTTAGTTTCTTTACTGATTTATTTACTAGGCAGTACATCGGGTTGTGAGAGTACATAACATCGGTGATTGAGTGTTACATTCTTGCAAAGCCACTAACAGGCATAGCATTTCGGGCAAGTCCTTAAGCTAATCCATAAATGCAGAAAAATGTTTTTTATAACAGCATTTGAAGTCAACATAATAACTAAATTATTAATTGACAGAATAGATCATATTGATGAAGTTGTATTTCTTTAGTAATAAAGTCGATGGTGGAAGATATTGTGTGAGGTAGCAGTACAAGGTGATGAAATTAGATGCTTTTTGGTTCTAATTTTGAATAAAGCATAGTTTGGCCAATTTTTTTTATTCATTAGGGAGCAAGTTCCATTCACTGGGTCCTTTTATTTGAAAGAGTGTTTGCGCAGGTTTAGTCTGACTAGGAATATCTAACAGATATTCATTTCTGGTGAGTTGCCCATGGGTTTTGTTACGTCTAACAACGAAGAGGTTCAAATCAGGATTAGAATCTAGGAATAAAGTTTTGTACATGTAAAACGCGTGTAAGTTTAGCTTGTTCTGGGATTTAAACAGAGGGGCTGTGTGTTGTCTGAAGACATAGTTTGTTATAATTCTGATAATAGATTTGTACTGAGGTGATGATGGGCTTGAGGAAGTTTGCAGTAGTTGAACCGTATGTTAGATAATCCTGAACTATCGAAGAGTGTCAAGTACACATAAAATGTACAGTATCACTGATTACTTGGTTTAACTCTTACCAACACAGGAAAGGATGGGAACTATCAGGGGGAAAGCGCCAAGCCATTACGACTATATAGCACTTTTCTAATCTCAAAGAGTATAACATTAGTGACGGAGGTGGAGGTGTGTTTGTGTGAGATCCACGAGAGCAAAACAGGTGGCAACAAGGTCGGCTGCAACTTGTGTGTCTGTATATATACACTGTGCCAGCGCTGTGCAGTGGTACTGTGCAACAGCAGACGTGTGCACAGCAGCGGGTGTCACACCAGTGGTGCAGAAGCCTTAAACCAGCAGCCATGAGGACTGCGGTGCTTATGTTAGCCTTCTTGTGGTGCGTCTCAGCCCAAGGTAACCACCAGAATGTGGCGCCACCAATCAGCACCACACCTACATACAGTCCTGGCACTGATCAAGTCTCAAGATTTAAGGTTTATCGACTGCTAGGATCGTTACGAATAGTCTTACTTTACATCTAACTTTCAAGTATATTTTAATTGTGGGAAAATCCTAGCAGGATTTATTTTTTATTTTATGAATATTAAATATTTACTTTATTTTATTTTTTAATTGACTTTAATATTATATTATTTTTCTTGAGTTAGTTCTTAGTTAGTGGGCTGTATATTCTGATGTATATTCAGATTCAGCTTGCTAGAACTTGTCACACAATGGGAGGCACAAATGCAACCTGCACCACCTTATGAAAATGGTGCAAGCTGTACTTGTTTGCCTTATTGTTACAAACTATAAATTATAAATCATACCACATATGGTGGTCTAATCTACAATTCTTATAACTAATTTAATTATGTATACTACTCTATCTATAGTATTAAAGAACATGTAGGCATTAGCTGATACTGTAGGTGGGGTCTGCTAAGGCTGGCATTCTCCTAACATCTGCTAAGGGTGTGGCTACATGTACTCAGTGTGCATAAAATGGCTGCCTGGGCATGCTAGTAGCTTGATATAAACTTTGTTATGATTCAGGGGCATACGCTGCCTCCCTCCTTGTTCCAATGTTTTGGTTCTACTTCTGGGTTTTATTTAACAGTAACAAGGGAGTCAGGCTATACTTCTTGGTGTTGTTAATTAAATTCAGTCCAAGTGAACACTTTTTTATTAAGTTTAAACACCAGACTGTTGTTTAAAAGAAATAAGAGTTTAATACAGTATATAACGTCTGTTGGTTGACGTCACGGAATACCTATTCTCTGATTTCTTTATGGGGTAACTGTATTATTTTGTGTGTCGGATTTCCGACATTAATCCTTAAAAATTTAAAATTTAAATTTGCTTCACGTCATATGTAAAGTAAGTCGTCACATGGATGTTGTCATCTCTTAAATCACAGAATTATTGCCAACAGATGAATGCCACTCTCGCGAGATGCAAGGTGGCATCGTGTGCGTGTGTGACGCCTCCTACTGTGACCAGCCCGGCATCATTGACTTCCCTGAAGAAGGCAGCTTCACCGTCGTCACTTCCAGTCAGGAGGGTCTTAGGTTCAACGTGGAGACCTTTGCTGTCTCAGGCGAAGAAATCCCAGGCGAGTGGCGAATTGGTCTTGTGTTGTGGCCTTTTAACCACTGGAGAGTTATCAAAGCCAGCACAATATTTTCCTTCCCAACCAGCAAGTTTATTTAGTCTTGATTGAAGTTCAAGATCAAATGAAACTTTCAGTGCATATAAATGACATATTTGGGGAAGATTAATATTAGATAGTCTTGGCTCAGTGACAACACTACAAAAAATAAGCTGAGTTCTAAAAGTAATTGACCAACTGGTACAATTTGTCTCGATGAAGCTAAAAATATTATCACAGGAAAAATTCCTTGATATGTTTCTAAATTAGCAACCTGACTTAGTGCTTTTCCCTGATAGTTACCTTACCTTCCCCTAGTCATGGAGGCTTTGTTTGCATACTGAGCAGTTTACGAGCTTGGAAACTTCACCTCCCATGGTTATTACTGTCATAAGGAACCTCCTGGGGCTTCGGAGCTCACAAACTGTTTAATAAATGTAAACAAAACTGCCATCATTGAGGAAAGATGCACAGATTTCGCAAGTTGTTGGGTAAATGCTTGATGAATTCCAGCACACGGGGAGAGCCCTAAGCATAAAGAAAAGGAGGTTTCACTAAGTAACAGTCATCTGAGTCTGTATTCCCGCACTGATGGAACTGTTGTTTAACATCAAACCAAAGAAATATAGATTTGTATTAGTCTGGCACACATACTTACTGAGAACGTCATCAGGTGCTGTGGTGGTAACAGTGAACCCCGACGATGTCTACCAGACGATGCTAGGCTTCGGCGGCGCCTTCACCGACGCCGCGGGCCAGGGTGTGGTTACTCTCGCCCCCGAAGCCCAGGAGAACTTCCTCAGGTAAGGCTGGACGGATTCAAGTCACATCATACACATGACGAATCTTTTTTTAACATATTTAGGTACATCTGCATTTGTGTAGCTACCTAGACTATATGAAGGGGAGTACAGAATGTCAAGAGCCAGCTACGTGATGCAAAAATTTCCATCGCACAGGATGGTTAGTCATACAAAGGCTTGTGATAAGTAGTCTGCACTGTCAAACTCTGGGTGCATTATGAGGCTATCATGAACACAAGAGTGAATAAGGTAGCAGTGATACTAAAAGTCCCCATCTCGCAGGATGATTAGTCATACAGGGCCATACGTTCAGTAGCCTGCACTGACAAATTTTGGGTGCAATATGAGGATATCCTCAAGAACGTGAGAGTGAATTAAGTAATTGCAAAGCTCCACGTACCTCATGCCAACGGGTCTGAACTCGCCAGTGGATTTTGATACTTACCCTAACCTAGCTCAACCCAACCTAATCTAACCTAACCCAACTGAACCTAATACATCCAAAACTAAGTTAATACAGCCTAGCTTAATGATATATATACGCTTTTAATGAGCAGAAAACGGGCTTCGTCAAATCTTCTTGTTTCTGAAACAGCCAGTGCTCTGTTGGACAAACCGATTTTCAGGAGAACATTCTTGGGCATGGCTGGATAAATAGAGGCTCAGGAGTACTTCCTTAGGCATGGATGAATGAACCTATGCCTAAGGAGTACTTCTTGTACTTGCTGTACCATTAGATATTTTGAAAATCAAGTGTCCAAATGTAGAGCAATTTGTCCATAATCATGCAACCTACTAGAGCTGTTGGTCTGTGTATATACAGGTCTGTACCCTGTACCAGTGTTCAAGCGAACTGGACTGGCTTCCCGGTCGGCCGGTCGGCCGAGCGGACAGCACACTGGACTTGTGATCCTGTGGTCCTGGGTTCGATCCCAGGCGCCGGCGAGAAACAATGGGCAGAGTTTCTTTCACCCTATGCCCCTGTTACCTAGCAGTAAAATAGGTACCTGGGTGTTAGTCAGCTGTCACGGGCTGCTTCCTGGGGGTGGAGGCCTGGTCGAGGACCGGGCCACGGGGACACTAAAGCCCCGAAATCATCTCAAGATAACCCTCACCTTATTGTACAGTGGTTATGAAAACTTAACTAAATATTCAAAGTCCACTTTTACTTCTGTTCTCAATGACGGGTTTCTCCTCTCTCTTCCTGTTAAACCGTTGTGCAGGAAAAATTTATTTCAGTTAAAAATTAACAATTTATACAATATGAAAAATATGCATTCCCTTTATTACATTTGTTAAAACAAAGCAAAAAACCTAAATGGTAAAACAAGAAAATGCAGTTACAAATATTGCAAGTATTATTATTTACGCAGTCACATTGTTTTAGAGCTTTCTCCTCATTATTGCCTTACTTGATGATTGTATTATTAAATAACAAACATTCAGTAGTTATCACAGAATGACCTATTGCTCTCACTGGTTAGGAAACATGTTCTCCTCTTTACACAGTTTAATGTGCCTCACCGTGTATATCCGTAGATCCTACTTCAGTGCAGAGGGCAACGCGTACAGCATCGGTCGCATTCCTATTGCTGGCGCCGACTGTTCCGCCAGGACCTACTCCTACGACGACGTGGAGGGAGATATAGACCTCGAACACTGGAGTCTGCAAGAGGAAGACTACAATTATAAGGTGAAAAATCACAGACAACAATTCTTGTGTCAGTTCTTTTATAGCAAGTTTGTCATTAGTCTGTTCGTTATCTTGCGTCTTATGATTTGTGAAGGCTGCATGCTGGACCACTTTCCGTGAGTGATTTGTCAGTAGAACAGTTGGGTTCGCTCTCGATTCGCAATTGGGAATCCCAGGTTCGAATCCCGGACAGGAACTCAGGAGTAGAATCCCTGACAGATAGTAATAGTTGGGCACGTTCCCATCCTAATGCCTTTGTTAACCAAGCAGTATATAGGTACCTGCAAAGAGAAGAGAGCTCGCTTAGAGAAAACGCCAAGCATAAAAACTATGTAGCATTTGGAAGGGATCATGATAAGGATTTGGGATGTGATGTGGAAGTATTTGACTAAAATATATTAATCAAATAATCATGTATTCGATAGCTGTAAAGGACCACCACTTTTTGTGAAAAAGTGGAAAACTAAAAGGAGCAAATATATTGAAATTAAATCCACAAACTAGGGCGAACTATGGATTTTAAGACTGTATATTATAATTAAACAAACTCACTCGCACAAATGGGGGGTATAGGAACTAACAAAATAATGCGTTACTAGCGCAATCATCCAATGCTGGTTCTTCATCAGAGTAGAACATAGATATGAAAATATATTGTTATACAAAGAAATAAATGCGAATTAAGTTCATTACGCCATTAAGATATGAAGAATATCAGTAAACATTAAATGGCTAATAAATGGTTGTTAAATGAAAACAAAGATCTTGTTTGGAAGATCAATAATGCAATAATGGTTAATACTACAAACTAATAAAGACAGCTTAGCTGTGTGGGCGAGATAGGAGTGCGAATCAAAGGACGCGTCACTAGGCTTGTCTGAGAATGCGTCCTGGATCACATGTGGAAGAAAAGGCTTATCTTCTCTCGGGTCACTCTGACACAAGCTGAAATTATAATGGATTTGTAAACACTGTCTAATTTGAGATTATACTCTCTATCTCTAAATAAATGGAAGAGCGGAATCTAGAATGGGGCTTACTTTTTTGTTAAGAGGAAGCACGCGTCATAATGATGAGCAAGTTTACACGTTTGTCATAAAAGAGCTCAATAAGAATCAAACTATGCAACTTAATTTTTAACCAGTTTGGTGCTCGCTGAAACGATCATCTGGTCGTTATTGGTGTCACTGCGGTACCCATACACTCGCTGCTGCCTGAGTATCCTCTGTATGATCCGCCACACTATGTGCTCCATGCACCTTTGATCAGTTAAGATGGCCGCCTCTTGATGTAATCTGGGCTCTCCTCTCTTCCCTCTCCCCAGTCTCATCGACACATGCGCAAAGGCACATCACATGTGTATCTTAAGAAGCACATCAACAAACAGGAAAAGATGCAAAGACATGCTACTAAGTGGCTCCCAGAACTGAAGGGCAAGAGCTACGAGGAGAGGTTAGAGGCATTAAATATGCCAAAACTAGAAGACAGAAGAAAAAGAGGTGATATGATCACTACATACAAAATAGTAACAGGAATTGATAAAATCGATAGGGAAGATTTCCTGAGACCTGGAACTTTAAGAACAAGAGGTCATAGATTTAAACTAGCTAAACACAGATGCCGAAGAAATATAAGGAAATTCACTTTCGCAAACAGAGTGGTAGATGGTTGGAACAAATTAGGTGAGAAGGTGGTGGAGGCCAAGACCGTCAGTAGTTTCAAAGCGTTATATGACAAAAAGTGCTGGGAAGACAGGACACCACGTGCGTAGCTCTCATCCTGTAACTACACTTAGGTAATTACATACAAGTAAAACAGAGAACTCTTCTCTTAATGATTACTCTATTTCGTGAAACAATAAGGCTGGGTTTGATAATATAAAGTGGTGATGTTATATATATTCTTGTCATATAATAATTAATATGAACTGAGTTCATATAGACGAGAAGTGGAGGTAGAATTTCATTCCTCCATGTTAACTCTGGGATAACAAAGATTACTGTTATCTTGTGATCTTCTGCTAATAACGCAAATTAATGCGATCCCTGGTTTATGTAGTATCAGTCATAAATTCTAAGCAAAGAATACTGACACATAGTGAGAAGAGAATTTAATTCTCTGGTACGTAGAGATTATCTTTCCCCTGTGCTAAAGACTGGACGCAATTCACATTCCATGCAGTGAAGTACAAATATTCGGTAAATTAATTGCACGGTAGGAAAGGAATTAATATGATTAATCTACACGTTAGCAATATTAGTAAATTACTATGATTAATACAAAAATCATGTATTAGAATATTAAAATGAAAAATAAATGTTGGATATTTCCAACATAACTCTTGGGGGGGGGGGGAGAACTCGAGTCGCAGTTCAGGTCTTAGTACTGAAGTACTTGTCTCTCTACCTTGAAGTTATATTTATGGTTTAGTATGTTAGTACATTAGTACGCACATAACAGATGTCCCGAATCTGTAGCACAGATATGACTGAGTCATTATGGGAACATACATTAAGTATTGAAAATACTGAATGATTAAGCCATCTATAATCAAGAACTTTTAAAGCCTACAGTAAACCCAATGACCAAGGTTACAATGACGTGTAATGGTTGAATTACTTAGTCACTGAATGGTGCTGCAAACTCAGGAATATTCTCAAGAACAGATGGTTATGATAAGTAATGAGATAAAATGAAGAAATGAAAAGATAGGTAAGAAAGAAAAGGTAAGAAATGAAAATATTAATTATTAGGTCATTCGAGATCAAAAAGACTTCGATACTACAGTGAGGTTACTGTCTAGAGTCATTGTGACTTGTAACTGTTCAGTTACTGGACATCAACCCATCACTGTATCACCATGATCACCTTAAACTCAAATGACGAATTCTCTGCACTTAGGCAGCATCAAAGTTTTGCTTGAGTTTCAGCTTACATTGCTGAGCATTGCTGAGCAGCAACTCTAGATGGTCTTGTGCTCTGTTGGACAGAATCACTGTCCTCAGAAACTTGGGGTATAGGTACCGCTATAGAACATTCATGTTCCGCTAATTCCAGATGTACTAATTTTTCTAGTTTTAAAGTAGTAGTGCCTCAACACTGAACCTTAACTATTTGTAATATACCTTAGCGGTCAGGATGAACATCAACAATTTTGCCTATAGGCCAATCTGACCTGGGTCCATTACTGTCTACTAGGACTACATCACCTGGTTTGAGCTGAACCTTATTATATGGGCTTGCAGCTCCATAATGATACTCTCTCAGAACAGTGAGATATTCACGAGTCCATAATTCATTCATTTTTCTGTTACTTTCGTAAGATGTTTGTAACTTTCCACTAAGTTACTTGCTCTAACACATGAAGGGTCAGCTGAATCCTCATCTGCTAGAGATATTAGAGGACTCAGAAAACTACCATGAATCAGATGAGAGGGACTCTGGGAGAAGTCATCTGAAAGATAGGTTAATAGTCTGTTGTTGACTCGTGCCTCAATTTCGGTGACAAGGTTTTGCACCTCGGTAAAGCTAATTTTCTGTCTGTGTAGAGGTTTTCTTAAGCATTTTTTAACAGTGCCTACCATACGCTCATAAAAGCCGCCATACCATGGTGCTCGTGGAGATGTAAATTTCCAGTGGCACTGTCTCTGTTTGACCACTGAATGCACCTCTGAATGGTTCCATATTTCTCGTAAGAATGCTTCTCCTCCCACAAAATTAGATCCATTATCAGAGATCATCAGTTTGGGGCAAGATCTGCATGCAGCAAACCTGCGAAAGGCTTGGAGGAAAGCTTCTGCACTCATGTCAGAAGTTACTTCTAAGTGTACGCCTCATGTGATTGCATACGTGAAGAGGCAAATATAGGCTTTCACCGGAATTTTATCTGGAGTGCCTGTTAAAATAAGTGCTCCTGTGTAATCGACACCTTTGGTCTCAAATGGACAAAGGTGGACAACTCGTTCCTTAGGAAGTGGTGGAGGTCCTGGATAAGGACGCACTCGAGATTGCACCTCCAGAGATTACAGATTATACCTCCTGCAGATTACACAAGACGTAATAAGGGATTTGACGACCTTAAGGAAGCCAGAATTTCTGTCTAAGATCAGAAAGAGTATCTAATACTACCACATCTCGGTTTTAACTAATTGTTTTAGAGTTAAACCTCTGGATAAATAGTCAGCTGGATTGTCCTTGGTGGGGACATGTCTCAATTTATAACCAACAGACAGTTCTCAAATTTCCCTGACTCAGTTGCTAAAGTAGAGAGTTTTGTGTTGTTTTTACCCACTGTAAGACCGCTTCATTGTCTAACCACACTACTATATCACCAAAGTGAATATTACTGAGTGTTTTGATCAGGCAATGAGCCACCCTTACATCTACTGATAAGGCCGTTAATTATATTTGGGGTAATGACCTCTTTTTAATTGGGGTTACCCGCACCTTAGATGTAAGCAAAAGTTATTGTTGAGTGTTGACTAGATAGCCTACTGTGCCATACACTTTGCCTGAGGCACCGCAAAACACATGTAAATTTGTGGGTAAATTTAGTCCTGAGGCATTGCGTGAAAGTTTCAGAATACTGAGTTTACTATAATCTGGAATTAATTGCTGCCATTTGTCTTGGAGATCATTTGGCAGTGGTTCATCCCAACCCATATTAATTTGCTAGGACTCCTGCATGAGGAGTTTGCCCATAATTAAAATAGTACTAAGTAGGCTTAAAAGGTCAAATGGTTTACTGACATGTGAGAGTAACTTTCTCATGGTTAGGGGGAATCATTGATTTCCACGGACTTAAAATTTAATTCGTCCGTGGAAGTATTCCATTCCATGCCTAAAACTTTCAATTTATTTGGTACTTTATAATCGGGAAATTCTCTCTCAATTATATGATTCAATTGTTGATTATTTGAGGCCCACGACTGTAAGGGCATATTGGCTCCTAATAGTTCACGGTTAGCCTCATGATAAATTTCAACTAATTTGTTTTCATAATTAGTGGTTCCCTGGAAATTATCGACGTACAGGTTGTTGCTGATCTCAGCCTTGTAGGAGCTATTAAATTTCTTCAGATGAGTATCCAAGGTGGCTTGGAGTAAAAATGGTTAAGAGGTTACCCCGAACAGAACTGACACGAACCTATAAGTGATGACGTCACTATTAGGATCCTGTGGATCCTCTACACAGAGAAATTTAGTAGTCACGATCTTCCTCTTGCAAGCCTACTCTTAAAAAGGCTTTACTGATGTCAGCCATATAGGCGAAAATGCCAGAACTAAATCTTAACAAAACATCTTGTAGTCTTTGGGTTAGACTAGGTCCAGTTTGAAGACAATCATTTAATGACACGCTGCCTGCCTTTATTTTGGCACTGCAGTTAAACACAATTCTATTCGGTGTTGTCACTGAATCTTTAATGACAGCATGATGTGGTAAAAATAACCTAATTTGTCTTGATCAACAACTTCTATAAATTTGTTAGCAAGCTGTTGCTGTATCAATTCATGATACAGTTGTAATTTGTCAGACTGCTTCTGTAGCCTAACTAACTGTGATTTTTAATTGAATTGATGCCAAAAAATCATTTACAGGAAGCTGTGGGNTGTGTTATTGCCCTGATTTCCTTTCGTTTACCAGACGCCTATCTGACTTAAACCTAACACCATACATTTTAGCGATCAACCAAAGTGGTCCTGGGTACACTCTTGCAAGATTTCATCATCCCCTGTATCAATGTACTTCTGGGCTCTAGCAAGGTCTCTCTCCGAACTTCTAAAACTCATGACTGCTGTCATCCTGTCCTCCAACTTGTGACTGCGAGTGAAAACTTAGGCCTGATACCTAATACCACAATTACCACCTTGATCTTGCTCTTTATCCTGGCAAGGTCGCCAACTGGTTTCAAGTGTCCAGTAACACCGCAGTGGTCAGGTGTAATTGTGGCAAGAGCAAATTCCAATAATATGGTATCAGGCAGGTCACTCAGCTTTACTTCGTTACACGGTCACAAGATAAATGAGGGGATGATATCAACACCAAAGAGTTTTGGTATTTTACTTAAAAGACAATGAGTAATATATATGCATCAATGTATCAGGAATAATATATGACAAGTGCTCCATTCATAGCATAATAATCTGAAGCGCACCGATATGGCAACATCCGGCAGCGCCACGCGTCACCTGTCAGAATGTCAGCTGACCGGGACCCTCGCGATCGTGGGAACAGACTAGTACTTGTTTTCTAATTCTGTCACAATCCCCGTTTATTTAACTTTTTCCAAAACACGGTATTCAACATTCACATGGCTTACTTATGATTTCACTGGCCTCACGATCAACATCTTATTCACAATACTCTCACAGTGACTTTTCACCGTACCAAAAGATTACTATTCTTAATAATATTTACTGTGAATGCTCTCACTTGATCACTGAACTTTTCTTTATATCTGTACTTTCTCTCACAGAGATATCACTGGCAAGCACTTCACGTATATGATATTATTCAGTACACAGTCATGTCATATATAAATCAGTAATCAAATTTCAGGCATATATATATATATATACATCATGAAGATCAATACACAGGCATTTATATCAATAGATCATAGAGATCAACACACGGGCATTTATATCGATAGATTATAGAGATCAACACACGGGCATTTATATCAATAGGTTATAGAGATCAATCCACACGGGCACTTATATCAATAGATTATAGAGATCAATCCACAGGCATTTATATCAATAGATTATAGAGATCAACACAGGCATTTATATCAATAGATCATAGAGATCAACACACCAATATCTGGTTTACTACCATATATATATATAATAATAATACTCTCTGTAAATTAATAATAGTCACAGTAAATTCTCTGATGAATCTTGGTGCTTGCACACACCCACACATAGATATATATGTAAACTGATACTGTGAGCGCTCTGGGCAGGCTCACCGCACACTGTGCACTCTGTGACTTAAACTCAAGTGAGACTTGCTCACGACATATAAAATATCCTGACAAGAATATATATAGCTAACTAAAGGGGAAATGGGAGGGTAACTGTAAACACCTACTTCACCTATCCTAGGATGAGTTGGGTTGTAGCTCCTGGTCCAGGCTCTCGCCTCGTTCACCATCCAGAAACACAAGCCCACACCTTAGGATGTCGCGTCTCGCCGCTTCTGTACACAGCAGGTCCGTGCTCCTTCCTCTACAGTACGTCGCAGGGTTGAAGTCGGTCTCCTGGCCGTCAACTTTCCTCCCAACTACGGCAGCCAGCCTACGTCTCGGCGGTCGTCGTACGTTTCCCAATTAGTCCTTGTCACTGTACTCCCAGAGTAACTGCCTCTCACCACTACGAAGTCACTGTGAAGTTATCAGCCGTCCAGACGATGCTGCTTAAGCTCCACACGCACGGCACCCGACTTCAGAGCACTTGAAGCTCACTTCACTGTCAATTCCCTCGTCGTCTAGATATATCGCTAGGTATTTGGGAAGACTTCTCGACGTGCTTGCATCCAACTGTTGACTCGTAGGGTTCCACGAAGGTGGGGTTACTGTCAAACTTGACAGGATCGTCGATCACACGTTCAACCTGGTTGACAAGACTGTCAACCCGGTTCACTCACGGTGGGTGGCCCGGCCACTAAGCTGTCTCTTATACTGGTGAACCGCCAATGACGACACACGTCGATGCCCGGCCCACTTCTTGCAACGCACCTGTCCCTGAGCACTTGTTGCTCAATATTCTGTCAATTCCTTATCTGAGCCACATCTGGGTTGCAGGAAGACTTCACAGAGTGCGTGCCGACAACTGGAGACGCTTACGTCCACCGGAGTTCGGTAAATCCGTCACTCTGACAGGATGACCGATCGCGCGTCCTACCTCTCGGACGTGTCGTGAAAGACTGATATCGCCTCGGCGCCAACACGGCCGGACTCCCCATGCCTATGTGACGTCACTTTTCCCAAAGTTGGTTTTCATTGGCTCCAGTGCCACGTCGCTGACGGTGACCAATCTGGCGCCACTGACGTCACACAGTTTTGGCGGGAGAACAGACTCGCCCAGCGCCATATTGGCTCCCTAAAGGGCCTATCCCACAGGCCAAAATGTTCTTATTTCACAAATTTCTCGGCTCTTCGAGAATACTGTTCTCTCCCCACATGTTCAATTGATGCCTGCAATGTAGAGAACGCTCGAGAATAGTGGACATGACTCTTACAGCAGCATGGGAGAATTAGAAGGGTGGGAACACCGTCAAAAATTATATATATATAATATATATATATTATATATATATATATATATATATATATATATATATATATATGCAAACAAGCCTGAATGGTCCCCAGGACTAGATACAACTGAAAACTCACACCCCAGAAGTGACTCGAACCATACTCCCAGGAGCAACGCAACTGGTATGTACAGGGACGCCTTAAACCACTTGACCATCACGACCGGACATAAGGAAGTGATAGCCGAGGCTATATGAACCAGTTCCCCGCCGGCACTCGGATGGTAATTTTGGGCATAGCATTTTATCAAATCACCTCATTTTTGGGGGCAACACGTGAGGAACACAAATGCAAACAAGCCTGAATGGTCCCCAGGACTAGATACAACTGAAAACTCACATCAAACTCACACACAACACATATATATATATATATATATATATATATATATATATATATTATATATATATATATATATATATATATATATATATATATATATATATATATATAATATATATATATATATATATATATATATATATATATATATATATATATATATATATCTATATATATATATATATATATATATATATATATATATATATAGGGTATATGAGGGGGGGCTTGAAATTAACATATTTAGATAGGGATCGATACAACTCGATATCGATTTGCGTGAAAGCCTAATTTCGTTTAAGACGACAACGTTCAGTTTTCAAAAGAACATTGTTTCATAAAAAAAATGTTTTTTTTTTTTGTCTCACGATGAAACTGATTTACGAAACGTTTTAGAGTAAGATTGACCACCAAGATACAGAGGGCAAAATATAATATCTCATTATCATAAATTATTCACATTCTGATATTATATAGGATTTTGAAACATAAATAATTCCTCCGAGCAACAATCTTGATAGTAGTAACATCTAAGTCAAGCTAACACATTGTACACATACTGACTTGCCGTCAGAGAAAATAATAAACTATACTTGTGTAAATGTATTATTGAGTAATAGACTTCACTTGTGACAGAAGACATAGTTTAGAGAATTATTCACAGGATATAAATAAATTTGATAACGCGAATTATCTCTTTATCTGAGTCCGTTATGTAGTTAGTGCGTCAGTGATTGTTTGTTTAACGTCATGGTTCCCATAGTCTGGGCTGGTAGATGCCCCCTTCCCCCTGCCCCCACCCCCTCCTAGGTCAATTCCTGACCGTCCACTCAGTAATACATCTAAGCTACTGGGACAGACTACAGAGCCTAAATCTATCTTCTCTTGAGCGCAGGCGGAAGCGATACATAATAATTTATACGTGGAAAATATTAGAGGGGATGGTCCGAAACCTGCACACAGAAATAACACCACATGAGACCAGGAGACATGGCAGGACGTGCAGAATACCTCCATTGTAAAGCAGAGGTGCAACAAGTACTCTAAGAGAGAACTCTATCAACATCAGAGGCAGCATCCTCTACACAACAGCATAACATTAGCAGCATCCTCTACACAACAACATAACATTAGCAGCATCCTCTACACAACAGCATAACATCAGCAGCATCCTCTACACAACAACAGCATAACATCAGCAACATCCTCTACACAACAACAGCATAACATCAGCATAACATCAGCAACATCCTCTACACAACAACAGCATAACATCAGCAGCATCCTCTACACAACAACAGCATAACATCAGCAACATCCTCTACACAACAACAGCATAACATCAGCAGCAGCCTTACCTTGAGGTGCTTCCGGGGCTTAGCGTCCCGCGGCCCGGTCGTCGATCAGGCCTCCTGGTTGCTGGACTGATCAACCAGGCTGTTTGACGCGGCTGCTCGCAGCCTGACGTATGACTCACAGCCTGGTTGATCAGGTATCTTTTGGAGGTGCTTTTCCAGTTCTCTCTTGAACACTGTGAGGGGTTTGCCTTATGTATAGCGGAAGCGTGTTGAACAGCCTCGGGCCTCTGATGTTGATAGAGTTCTCTCTCAGAGTACCTGTTGCACCTCTGCTTTTCAATGGGGGTATTCTGCACATCCTGCCATGTCTTCTGGTCTCATGTGATATTTCTGTGTGCAGGTTTGGGACCAGCCCCTCTAATATTTTCCACGTGTAAATTATTATATATATATCTCCCGCCAGAAAGGTCAGAAATCTGTACTCAAGGGAGTACAGATTTAGGCTCTTTAGTCGGTCCCAATAGTTTAGATGTTTTACCGAGTGGATTCTAGCAGTAAAGGATCTCTGCACGCTCTCCAGGTCAGCAATTTCTCCAGCTTTGAAAGGGGCTGTCATTGTGCAGCAGTACTCCACTCTAGAGAGCACAAGCGTTTTGAAAAGTATCATCATCGGTATAGCATCTCTAGTGTGAAAATTCTTGTTATCTAACCTGTCATTTTTCGTGCAGTTGTGACGGCTACTTTATTGTGTTCTTTAAAGGTAAGGTCTTCCGACATGAGTACACCCAGATCCTTTACATTGCCTTTTCGTTCTATGTTATGATTTGCCTGAGTTTTGTACGTGGTTTCCGTTTTTATATTTTCATTTTTTTCCATAGCGCATGAACTGGAACTTATCTTCGTTAAACACCATATTATTTTCTGCAGCCCACAGAAAGACCTGATCTACATCTGATTGGAGGTTTGCCGTGTCTTCTATGTTGCCTACTCTCATGAAGATCCTAGAGTCATCTGCAAAGGATGATACAGTACTATAGATTGTGTCCTTGTCTATGTCCGATATGAGGATGAGAAAAAGTACTGGAGCAAGCACAGTACCCTGGGGGACTGAGCTCTTAACGGTTGATGGGCTGGATTTTATTTTGTTGACTATTACCTACACAACAACAGCATAACATCAGCAACATCCTCTACACAACAACAGCATAACAACAGCAACATCCTCTACACAACAACAGCATAACATCAGCAACATCCTCTACACAACAACAGCATAACATCAGCAACATCCTCTACACAACAACAGCATAACATCAGCAGCATCCTCTACACAACAACAGCATAACATCAGCAGCATCCTCTACACAACAACAGCATAACATCAGCAGCATCCTCTACACAACAACAGCATAACATCAGCAGCATCCTCTACACAACAACAGCATAACATCAGCAACATCCTCTACACAACAACAGCATAACATCAGCAACATCCTCTACACAACAACAGCATAACATCAGCAACATCCTCTACACAACAACAGCATAACATCAGCAACATCCTCTACACAACAACAGCATAACATCAGCAGCATCCTCTACACAACAACAGCATAACATCAGCAGCATCCTCTACACAACAACAGCATAACATCAGCAACATCCTCTACACAACAACAGCATAACATCAGCAGCATCCTCTACACAACAACAGCATAACATCAGCAACATCCTCTACACAACAACAGCATAACATCAGCAACATCCTCTACACAACAACAGCATAACATCAGCAACATCCTCTACACAACAACAGCATAACATCAGCAGCATCCTCTACACAACAACAGCATAACAACAGCAGCATCCTCTACACAACAACAGCATAACATCAGCAACATCCTCTACACAACAACATAACATCAGCAGCATCCTCTACACAACAACATAACATCAGCAGCATCCTCTACACAACAACATAACATCAGCAACATCCTCTACACAACAACATAACATCAGCAACATCCTCTACACAACAACATAACATCAGCAACATCCTCTACACAACAACAGCATAACATCAGCAACATCCTCTACACAACAACATAACATCAGCAGCATCCTCTACACAACAACATAACATCAGCAGCATCCTCTACACAACAACAGCATAACATCAGCAACATCCTCTACACAACAACAGCATAACATCAGCAACATCCTCTACACAACAACAGCATAACATCAGCAACATCCTCTACACAACAACAGCATAACATCAGCAACATCCTCTACACAACAACAGCATAACATCAGCAGCATCCTCTACACAACAACAGCATAACATCAGCAGCATCCTCTACACAACAACAGCATAACATCAGCAGCATCCTCTACACAACAAGCACAGCATAACATCAGCAGCATCCTCTACACAACAACAGCATAACATCAGCAGCATCCTCTACACAACAACAGCATAACATCAGCAGCATCCTCTACACAACAACAGCATAACAACAGCAGCATCCTCTACACAACAACAGCATAACATCAGCAACATCCTCTACACAACAACAGCATAACATCAGCAACATCCTCTACACAACAACAGCATAACATCAGCAGCATCCTCTACACAACAACAGCATAACATCAGCAGCATCCTCTACACAACAACAGCTGCATCCTCTACACAACAACAGCATAACATCAGCAGCATCCTCTACACAACAACAGCATAACATCAGCAACATCCTCTACACAACAACAGCATAACATCAGCAGCATCCTCTACACAACAACAGCATAACATCAGCAGCATCCTCTACACAACAACAGCATAACATCAGCAGCATCCTCTACACAACAACAGCATAACATCAGCAGCATCCTCTACACAACAACAGCATACCATCAGCAGCATCCTCTACACAACAACAGCATAACATCAGCAGCATCCTCTACACAACAACAGCATAACATCAGCAACATCCTCTACACAACAACAGCATAACATCAGCAGCATCCTCTACACAACAACAGCATAACATCAGCAGCATCCTCTACACAACAACAGCATAACATCAGCAACATCCTCTACATAACAACAGCATAACATCAGCAGAATCCTCTACACAACAACAGCATAACATCAACAGCATCCTCTACACAGCAGCATCCTCTACACAACAACAGCATAACATCAGCAGCATCCTCTACACAGCAGCATCCTCTACACAACAACAGCATAACATCAGCAGCATCCTCTACACAACAACAGCATAACATCAGCATCATCCTCTACACAACAACAGCACATCAGCAGCATCCTCTACACAACAACAGCATAACATCAGCAGCATCCTCTAAACAACAACAGCATAACATCAGCAGCATCCTCTACACAACAACAGCATAACATCAGCAGCATCCTCTACACAACAACAGCACAACAACAGCAGCATCCTCTACACAACAACAGTATAACATCAGCAGCATCCTCTACACAACAACAGCATAACAACAGCTGCATCCTCTACACAACAACAGCATAACAACAGCAGCATCCTCTACACAACAACAGCATAACATCAGCAGCATCCTCTACACAACAACAGCATTACATCAGCAGCATCCTCTACACACCAACAGCATTACATCAGCAGCATCCTCTACACAACAACAGCATTACATCAGCAGCATCCTCTACACAATAACAGCATTACATCAGCAGCATCCTCTACACAACAACAGCATAACATCAGCAGCATCCTCTACACAACAACAGCATTACATCAGCAGCATCCTCTACACAACAGCATAACATCAACAGCATCCTCTACACAAGAGCATAACATCAACATCGTTGATGTTGATGTATAGATCCTTTTGATGTATTGATCCTACACTAACACAAGTCAGAATATACTTCAGGAACTCTGATAACCTTCCATCTCCTTCACCGTCTTCCCTACCCATCATGACTCTCATTATCTTTACCACCTTCCCTACCTTCGCCACTTTCCCTTCCCTGTCATTTCATTCATTCTCTTTCACCATCTATCCTACCTCTCACCATCTTCCCTTGCCATCGGGACTTTCCCTACCCATCACCACTTTTTCTTACATTCACCACCTTCCCCTATCGTTCACTTCTTGCCCCTACCTTACACCACTAATACCACCCTTCACCACCTTCCTTATCCCTCACCACCTTTCTGACCCTACCTCACCTTTCTGACCCTTCACCACATTTCTGACCCCTTTACCACCTTTCTAACCCTTCACCACCTTTCTAACCCTTCACCACCTTTCTGACCCTTCACCACATTTCTGACCCTTCACCACCTTTCTGACCCCCTTTACCACCTTTCTAACCCTTCACCACCTTTCTGACTTCACCACCTTTCTGACCCTACCTCACCTTTCTGACCCTACCTCACCTTTTTGACCCTTCACCACCTTTCTGACCCTGGTTGATACCTGGTTGATACCTGGTTGATGGGGTTCTGGGAGTTCTTCTACTCCCCAAGCCCGGCCCGAGGCCAGGCTCGACTTGTGAGAGTTTGATCCACCAGGCTGTTGCTTGGAGCGGCCCGCAGAGCCACATACCCACCACAGCCCGGCTGATCCGGGACTTCTCTTAGGAAACAGTCCAGTTTTCTCTTGAAGATGTCCACGGTTGTTCCGGCAATATTTCTTATAGTCGCTGGGAGGACGTTGAACAACCGCGGACCTCTGATGTTTATACAGTGTTCTCTGATTGTGCCTATGGCACCTCTGCTCTTCACTGGTTCAATCTTGCATTTTCTTCCATATCGTTCACTCCAGTACGTTGTTATTTTACTGTGTAGATTTGGGACCTGGCCCTCCAGTATTTTCCACGTGTATATTATTTGGTATCTCTCTCGTCTCCTTTCTAGAGAGTACATTTGGAGAGCTTTGAGACGATCCCAATAATTTAGGTGTTTTATCTCGTCTATGCGTGCCGTATATGTTCTCTGCATTCCCTCTATTTCAGCAATCTCTCCTGCTCTGAAGGGGGAAGTGAGTACTGAGCAGTATTCGAGACGGGACAACACAAGTGACTTGAAGAGTACAACCATTGTGATGGGATCCCTGGATTTGAAAGTTCTCGTAATCCATCCGATCATTTTTCTGGCTGATGCGATATTTGCTTGGTTATGCTCCCTAAACGTTAGATCGTCGGACATCATTATTCCCAAATCCTTGACATGCTGTTTTTCTACTATGGGAAGATTTGATTGTGTTTTGTACCCTGTATTATGTTTCAGATCCTCATTTTTGCCGTACCTGAGTACCTGAAATTTATCACTGTTAAACATCATATTATTTTCTGCTGCCCAATCGAAAACTTTGTTGACATCTGTTTGTAGTTTTTCAATGTCTTCAGCAGAGGTAATTTTCATGCTGATTTTTGTGTCATCTGCGAAGGACGACACGAAGCTGTGACGTGTATTTTTGTCTATATCAGATATGAGAATAAGGAACAGTAGCGGTGCAAGGACTGTACCTTGAGGTACAGAGCTTTTAACATCGCTTGGACTCGATTTTATCTGATTGACTGTTACTCTTTGTGTTCTGTTCGACAGGAAATTGAGTATCCAGCGTCCTACTTTTCCAGTTATTCCCATTGACCTCATTTTGTGAGCTATCACCCCATGGTCACATTTGTCGAAAGCCTTTGCAAAGTCTGTGTATACAACATCTGCATTTTGCTTTTCTTCTAGGGCTTCTGTGATTTTGTCATAGTGGTTGAGTAACTGTGACAGACAGGATCTTCCCGCTCTAAATCCATGTTGTCCTGGATTGTGCAATTCATTGTTTTCCATAAAACTAGAAATTTGATTCCTAACCACTCTTTCAAACACTTTTATTATGTGTGATGTTAGTGCAACTGGCCTATAATTTTTTGCCAAGGCTTTACTCCCCCCCTTGTGCAACGGAGCTATATCTGCAGATTTAAGTGCTGCTGGTATCTCCCCTGTATCCAGGCTCTTTCTCCATATTACGCTGAGTGCTCTCGCTACTGGTACTTTACATTTCTTTATGAATATTGAATTCCATGAGTCAGGCCCAGGGGCTGAGTGCATGGGCATATTGTCAATTTCTCTTTCAAAGTCTTCCGAGTTTGTGNGACTATATAGCACATGGAAGGGATAAGGATAAGGATTTGGGATGGGACGGGAGGCAGGAATGGTGCCCAACCACTTGGACAGTCGGAGATTGAACGCCGACCTGCACGAAGCGAGACCGTCCAGCCCAATTTGATGGATTAATCATTAGAGCCCAGACATGTGAGGATTGCAAGATTCTCCAAGAAGACATTGACAGGCTTCAGAGTTGATCCGAGAAATTGCTTCTGGATGTCAACAGAAGCAAGAATAAGGCGATAGAAAAGGGAACAGGAGACAGGACACCGAACAGTAAGGTTATTATTAGGAGAAAGTACCAAGCTAGTAAAAACTACAGAGCACTTAGAAGATATAAGAGAACAGGACAGAAACTGGGATAGGAGAATTGAGTGAGGGCATGATGCTTAAAGGCAAAACTATCTTCTCTGTAACGACTAGGCAAAAGACCTGGGAGTGGATATACCACCAAGCCTAACTTCTGGGGCACTTATAAATATGATTACATAAAAAATCAGAACATCATCCTGGAAACTAAAAAAGAAGATATTTAGACAACATTATGACACCTACGTGAGACCATATCTAGAGTATGCCGCTCCATTGTAGAACCACCATTTCAAAAATGCATAAGATAACTAAAATAAGTTCAGATGCATACGAGTCTCTTCCCAGAATTGCTGTGATGGTGTGTGAAGAATGACTGAAGGAACTGTACCTAATAATTATATCTAGAAAAGAGGTAAGAGAGAGAGAGGAGACATGATTAAGATAAAAAAAAATAATCATGGAGACTGAATGAGTGGAAAAATGGATGTTCACAGTCAATACCAGTTGAAGAAATAAAGGACATGGATTGAAGCTTAAGAAAGAGATGAGCCACAATGTTAGAAATTGTTCACCACATCTCCAGAGATCTCCCGAGAGGAGGTCATGATACAGACATAAAGTACTTAGAACGATTGACATTGAGGAAACAAATGTTTACAATGAAAATCAATAGAACAAGAGGGCACGGATGGAATTGAATTGAATTGAACTATCAGGGGGAAAGCGCCAAGTCATTATGACTATATAGCACTTGGAAGGGTTTAAGATAAGGATTTGGAATGGGATGGGGGGAAAGGAATGATGTCCCAACCACTTGGACGGTCGGGGATTGAACGCCGACCTGCACGAAGCAAAACCGTCGCTCTGCCGTCCAGCCCAAGTGGTTGGACGCACGGATGGAAGCTTGAGACTCAGAGGTGTCATAGAGATGTTAGAAGGTTTTCCGTTAGCTTAAGGGTAGTGAGTAAGTGGAATGACCTAAATGAGCAGGTTGTAGAGGCAAACTCCATTCATAACTTTAAAAGGAGGTATGATAGGGAAATAGGTCAGGCATCATTGCATTAGCATCCCAACGGCTAGAAAAGTGAGGTCCAAGAGCTAGAGCTCGATTCTGCAGGCAAAAAAAAATAAGTAAGCACAAATAGGTGAGAACACACACATATAGCCGGACAGCGCTTTGGGGGTCATAGTCCTAAGGGCCCGGGTTCGATCCCCGGCAGACGCAGATACAAATGGGCAGTTTCTTTCGCCCTGATGCCCTCCCCCCGTTTGACCTAACAGTAAATAGGTACTAGGAGTTAGACAGCTCCTACAAGCTACTTCCTGGGGATGTATGTGTGTGTGTGTTAGAGAGAAATATACGTAGTAGACATAATAAAGGAAAATAAATTGGTAAGAAAGACGGGGTCCGAGAGCTAGTGGCTCGATTCTGCAGATATATATAGTAAATATACACACACACACAATATTCATAATTTTAAAAGTAGGTTTAACTTAAAATAGAACGAGAGTCATTGTATTATATAACCGGCGGTTAGAAAGATGGTGTCCAAGAACTAATGCTTAATCCTGTGGGCACAAATAGATGAGTATACACACACACACTTTTTTTCTGAAGGTTTTCTTATGACGTTATGCTCAGACACTTGGAGTGGACGGTAGAACGATGGTCTCGCTTCATGCAGGTCGGCGTTCCCGACCGTCCAAGTGGTTGGGTACGAAATCTTCCCTCTGTACTATCCCTCATCCTTATCCCGTATCCCTTCCAGGTGTTATATAGCGGTACTAGCTTAGCAGTGAGGGTCCCCTGATAATTATTAGAAATCAGTTCCTATTCCTTCTACAATGTTTGCTTTTAGTGGTGTTTTTAGCGTCGTCCCGTTTACGTTTGGTGCCTTTCTTTTCTCCCAGCTGTGTCTGTGGTTATGTGTGTCCCGTGTTATAAACACGGTTTAGGTCGGCTATCACCCTTATCATAAACAAACTCATTTTTACGCCACACCGAACTTTAATAGTCGGACGTAATTCTTTTAGAATTTTCTTGACGTGATGAACTACAATCAAATCAGAAATATATACAACAACGTCTGGGACGCGTCGGATGTCCGCGGGAATAAAATCAGGACAAGTTGTTAAGTAATCTATAAACAGATGAACAATAGCATCAGAATGTGTCATTCCGTCGACTTTAACTAGCTTCCATACCTTCTCAACATCCATGTATTTCCTGATTCGCTTAAGTGTATGACCACGCGGCCAGGGTGAGGTAATCTCCTTCAAGGACCAAATGAACTCGCTGGCAGAGGCCACATCGAGAAAGGTGATGGCGTGGTAGGCGCATGTGGCCAAAGTCTGCAGTTTCCTGTACAGACCCCTAACTTCCGAGTCAGGAATATTATGTAGGATGAGATAGTCTTGGAAGTGTCGATGGACGGGTTGTCTGCCTGTTGGGTCGTAATAGAGGTGGGTACCGTCCATACACCGGTACACAGACACGGCGTGTGGACGATCAGACAGAATAATTACGTACCCGCGGCCACATTGCATAGAGAAGGAAGCCTCTCTTAACACCTCGCTGGAAATAACTTCACATGCATCACTAAGTTTTCGATGAGATCTTTTGAGGATCTCAATTATCTCCCTGGTGTATATGAGTCGTGTGCTCTTCAACACTTTCAGAACACTGGCAGATCTCTTGCTGTTTGCCATCTCTACGAAATAAACACTGGTGGCTAGTGCGAGAGCCGTTGAAATATCCTAGATGGAAAATTTAGTTAAGTTGGAATATATGTGTGTGAAATATGAGTGTAAGGTATTTATCAGGAGAAAGCACTAAGCCATCACGACTATGTAAGGGACGGGAGGATCAGGATAGGGGAAAGGGAATATTGTAATATTGATGTGGTAGTAGTAGTACGAGTAACAGTACAGCTGGTAAACAGGGGATGGAAGCAACAGCATAAGGATGACCACAGAGATGGGAAGCATGGGGTCGGGAGTAGTCAGGATAAGGATGACCACAGAGATGGGAAGCATGGGGTCGGGAGTAGTCAGGATAAGGATGACCACAGAGATGGGAAGCATGGGCTCGGGAGTAGTCAGGATAAGGATGACCACAGAGATGGGAAGCATGGGGTCGGGAGTAGTCAGGATAAGGATGACCACAGAGATGGGAAGCATGGGGTCGGGAGTAGTCAGGATAAGGATGACCACAGAGATGGGAAGCATGGGGTCGGGAGTAGTCAGGATAAGGATGACCACAGAGATGGGAAGCATGGGGTCGGGAGTAGTCAGGATAAGGATGACCACAGAGATGGGAAGCATGGGCTCGGGAGTAGTCAGGATAAGGATGACCACAGAGATGGGAAGCATGGGCTCGGGAGTAGTCAGGATAAGGATGACCACAGAGATGGGAAGCATGGGGTCGGGAGTAGTCAGGATAAGGATGACCACAGAGATGGGAAGCATGGGCTCGGGAGTAGTCAGGATAAGGATGACCACAGAGATGGGAAGCATGGGGTCGGGAGTAGTCAGGATAAGGATGACAACAGATATGGGAAGCATGGGCTCGGGAGTAGTCAGGATAAGGATGACCACAGAGATGGGAAGCATGGGGTCGGGAGTAGTCAGGATAAGGATGACCACAGAGATGGGAAGCATGGGCTCGGGAGTAGTCAGGATAAGGATGACCATAGAGTTAGTTACTAATTAGACTAGTAGAAGTGTGGGCGGCGATGTGGTTGATGATATGAATCACTGGAGATAGTGACGGTATTAGTGATAATGAGTGGTGAGGGGATTAATTATAATGAATAATGAGGTGTTTCTTGATAGTGAGTGGTGAGGTGGTTAATAATGAACAGTGAGAGGGTAAATGAAAACGAGTGATGAGGTGATTAATGATAAGTTGTGAGGTGAATGATGAATATGATGATAACTGGAGATGATTCACTAAGATCATGAGTGGTGAGGTTATTGATGACGAAGAAGAGGTATGAGGTGAATGATGATGATGGGTGTGGATTAATCCTAATGATGGTGAGTTAAGAGTTGAATGAATATGATGGTAAGTGATGTGGTGATTGATAATGCTGATGAGTTGAAATGATTCATGATGATCACAAGTAGTGAAGATCTTGATTACAGAAGATATGAGTAGCGAAGATCGTGTATATCGAAGATGTGAGTACTAAACATCGTGTATAGTGAAGATGTGCGTAGTGAAGATCTGTATAGTGATGATGCGAGTAGTGAAGAGCATGCGTAGTAAAGCTGTGAATATTGAAGATCGTGTATAATGAAGATGTGAGTTGTGAAGTTCGTGAATAGTGAAGATTCTGTATAGTGAAGATGCGAGTAGTGAAGATCGTGTAGTGACGATGTGAGTAGTGAAGATCGTGTATAGTGAAGATCGTGTATAGTGAAGATCATGTATAGTGAAGATCATGTATAGTGAAGATCGTGTATAGTGAAAATTGTGTATAGTGAAAATCGTGTATAGTGAAGATCGTGTATAGTGAAAATCGTGTATAGTGAAGAGCGTGTATAGTGAAGATGGCTAGTAGTGGAGATGTGAGTAGTGAGGATCCTGTATAGTGAAGATGTAAGTAGTAATGATCATGTAGAGTGAAGATGTGAGTAGTGAGGATCCTGTATAGTGAAGATGTAAGTAGTAATGATCATGTAGAGCAGGGGTCTCCAAACTTTTCAATGTAAGGGCCACATTATATATTTCCCATATTTATGCGGGCCGAAGGAATAAAAAAATGAAAAAAAAAACAAAAAACAAATCAGTGCCAGTAATTTAATTTCATAGTTAAAAAGCATAGCATATTATTATAAAGTGGTAAATATTATGGCAACAGCTTTCGTTGATAAACTTAATGGTTACCATTTTAGCTATTTTAAACATGCAATATTTTTGGCTACAATAGTATTATTGCTATTTTGTATAACTAAGATAAAGGTATTGTCAAAGTACAGAGAAAAGAATATTGTACAGTGTTCGTGCTCCCTGAAACAGAAGCAGCGAAGCCCCACTCGCCCTCCATCCCCACAATATACAGTTATACACAACTGATTGGTTGTAATGCACAACACATACCTACCAGTACTAGTATCTGTGCGTCACACTATCGAGAGAGAGGAAAACTGACTCGGGCTGAGCGCCACCAGTCAGCAGCCCCAGCGTTGAATAATTCTGCGATGCCGTTCGTACGATAATTATTTTTTCAAGGCCACCACACAGGAATTTATTTGGCGGGCCGGATGAAATTATGTGGCGGGCCGGATGTGGCCCGCGGGCCATAGTTTGGAGACCCCTGATGTAGAGTGAAGATGCGAGTAGTGAGGATCCTGTATAGTGAAGATGTAAGTAGTAATGATATTGTAGAGTGAAGATGTGAGTAGTGAGGATCCTGTATAGGACCTGTATAGGATCCTCACTACTAGCTACTCGTGCTAGATCACTACATGATCTAGCACGAATATCAGTGTTGGTGATATCCATAGACAGTGTTGTAAGTGACGGTGGAGAGAGAGTTGCTATAAGTGCATATTTCCAGCAGTGTTGCCATCCCACTCGACCAGCAAGAGGTTTTCACCAGTGGCCATTGTTAATTATATTCAGTAAACCTTCAAGTTTTTACTAGCGTGTTTGTTTTCTCCCCTCTACGCTCTTTACGGTTATAGTGAGTAGCTGGGCATCATTCCCTTGCAGAAGGTACTGTACTGGGGAAGTTATGGTCCAACCACTGAGTTAGAGTGTTACTGGGCTGGGGGTACAAGCGGACTCAGTTGATGACCTGTGGACTAATTTATGCTGGGCAGCTCGATCAGAGTGGACCTGGGCTTGTCTATCTACGGACACACTTGAAAACGAGGCCAAGGAGGAGGGAGTTACTTTACTTGCTACGTGTGCAAGGTCGGGAACGTGGAAGGAACTCTACCCGTAGTGGACTACGGCACCTCCCTGTGGTGATCAGTGGCGCCCTGCAGGAGAGGAGGGAGGCTAAGACTAACAACGGTAATGAAGATCGTGAATAGCGAAGATATGAGTAGTGAAGATCGTGTTTAGCGAAGATGTGCGTAGTGAAGATCTTGAATAGCAAAGATGCGAGTAGTGAAGAATGTGAATTGCAATGATGTGAGTAGTGAAGATCATGTATAGCAAAGATGTGAGTAGTGAAGATCTTGAATAGCAAAGATGCGAGTAGTGAAGAATGTGTATTGCAATGATGTGAGTAGTGAAGATCGTGTATAGCGAAGCTGTGATTAGCGAAGATCGTGAATAACGATGATGCGAGTAGTGAAAATCAGTATAGCGAAGACGTGAGTAGTGAAAATTGTGTATAACGAAGATGTGAGTAGTGAAGATCGTGTATAGTGAAGATGTGATTAGCGAAGATCATGAATAACGAGGATGCGAGTAGCAGCGAAGATAGTGTATAGTGAAGATCGTATGTTGAGAAGATTGTGATTAGCAAAATCATGAGTAGTGAAGATCATGAATGTCATTTTTATCATCATTTATAATAAAATGTTCTGTGTGCCACACGTAGTCGTATCTAAACATTCATACAAAGAACCTCGTGGCATTCAGTAATACCCTCAGAAAATTCAGGAGAAGGTACCTGGTTGATGGGGTTCTGGGAGTTCTTCTACTCCCCAAGCCAGGCCCGAGGCCAGACTTGACTTGTGAGAGTTTGGTCCATCAGGCTGTTGCTTGGAGCGGCCCGCAGGCCCACATACCCACCACAGCCCGGTTGGTCCGGCACTCCTTCAAGAAAACAATCTAGTTTCCTCTTGAAGATGTCCACGGCTGTTCCTGCAATATTTCTGATGCTCGCTGGTAGGCGCTTATATCAATATTAAGAATAATGACGAATATACCTGCAGTATTTATGGGTGTATACCTGCAGTATTTATGGGTGTATACCTGTAGTATTTATGGCTGTATACCTGTAGTATTTATGGCTGTATACCTGCATTATTTATGGGTGTATACCTGTAGTATTTATGGGTGTATACCTGGAGTATTTATGGATGTATACCTGTAGTATTTATAGGTGCATACTTGGAGTATTTATGGGTGTATTTTTGGAGTATTTATGCATGTATACCTGTAGTATTTATGGGTGTATTTTTGGAGTATTTATGCATGTATACCTGTAGTATTTATGGGTGTATACCTGCAGGATATATGGGTGTATACCTGCCGTATTTATGGGTGTATACCTGCAGTATTTATGGGTGTATACCTGCTGTATTTATGGGAGTATACCTGCAGTATTTATGGGTGTATACCTGCTGTATTTATGGGAGTATACCTGCAGTATTTATGGGTGTATACCTGTAGTATTTATAGGTGTATACCTGCAGTATTTATGTATGTATACCTGCAGTATTTATGGGTGTATACCTGTAGTATTTATAGGTATATACCTGCAGTATTTATGGATGTATACCTGCAGTATTTATGGGTGTATACCTGCTGTATTTATGGGAGTATACCTGCAGTATTTATGGATGTATACCTGTAGTATTTATAGGTGTATACCTGCAGTATTTATGTATGTATACCTGCAGTATTTATGGGTGTATACCTGTAGTATTTATAGGTATATACCTGCAGTATTTATGAATGTATACCTGCAGTATTTATGGGTGTATACCTGTAGTATTTATAGGTGTATACCTGCAGTATTTATGGATGTATACCTGTAGTATGTATGGGTGAATACCTGCAGTATTTATTGGTGTGCTAAAAAATTAAATAGTGTATATGTTCCTATATAACTTCAAAGTGAGCATGGTTTTATTGAATTTTTATGCATTTATTTATTCTGGGAGTTTAAGTGTTTTTGAGTGTTTTGGAGCCAGATTAAACAGCAACATAAGGCCACTAATACTGTAGAAATTACGTTGGTGGCTACCATGATTATAGAGCTTAAACCAAGATTCTCCCTTTTTCTACAACATCGCTCAGCAGACGTTGAACACAAATCCCTAATCACCTAATGGTAACTATAAGGACCTGCTTGTAAACCTATTGGCGAGGAGCATTTCAGGTAAAACTTGTAGTAAGACTTACCATTCAGCCCGTCCTCATAATAGAACGTTACATTTTGACGAACACTCTTCCTAAGGCAAAAAAAAATGTCGTACTAAAAAATGGTAGCGACTCACGAAATTGACATACTGTCACGTTTTCTGTTTTGGGTCCTCTGGTAGGTTAGGAGAGGGCCTTTTAGTAGGACAGTTTCTTAGTGTTGGGAAACCTTACGAGGATAGTCTGTACCATTAGCTAAGGGAAGGGAAAGCTCTAAACCTGCTAAGAGTAGTCTGAAGTCGTTTGCTTCAGAAGTCGTTTGTTTTATGAGCTGTGGCTCATAAAGCTCATAAAACTGTGAATATGAGCAGAACTCATATTCACAGGATATAAATAAATTTATAAAGCTCATAAAACGGAGGAAAGGGTCCTGAAAGATATTGTTAATAGAAATGTTATCCCTACAGACAAAAATCAGAAGATACAACTGACGATTTACTATAAAACCAAGAAAACGGCCAGCCTACTCATGAGAAACTCTCCAGACACTGAGCGGAACGCCCTAAAAGAGACCAACGTCGTCTATGCCTTCAAATGCCCTCTTGGGGACTGTAAGCCTAAAAAAAACTCAGTATATAGGCAAGACAACAACATCTCTTTCCAGGCGTTTAACGATGCATAAGCAACAGGGCTCCATTAAGGAACATATAATCTCTTCCCACAACCAAACCATCACCAGAGAAATCTTAGCAAACAACACAGAAATCATTGATAGATACAGCGACAGCAGGCGGCTTGACATCTGCGAGGCACTACACATCAAGAAGTCAACACCAGCAATCAACAGCCAATTAATGCACAACTATATTCTACCCACTTCAAGACTCCGCTCCAATATAGAAGCATCAAGAAATATGGGCCAATAGGCCGTCTGCAGTTACAGATCTATTCTTCCCTTAAGCTTATACCCATTGTTCCGTGTTCTGTGTTTTGTTGAAAGTTTGTTTTCACCTCATCCAAAACTATTGTATTACATCACCTCACCCAAATGCAGGTATAAAAGAGCCAATGCTGTTCAGTTATAGTTGTGTGTGTGTAAACTAAAGTCTTTGAAAATGTAATAAGTTTTACGAAACGCGCTCAAGTGTCGCGTCAGACTAGAAATAAAAATGAATTTTAGAGAATTGATTTTCCATTTACCATCAACAGTAAAAAGAAACATAAGGAAGATCGAGAAAATTCGTGTTAGAATTATTAATCTTACTTTTTCGGTCATATATAATATATATATATATATATATATATATATATATATATATATATATATATATATAGGGGTACCACCTCTGGTGCAATTGCAGGGACCCACATCTCGAAGAAGAAAACAAAGAGCATTCAGAGAAGATCTTGTGGATTCTCACTGAATACTTTATTCTTTTCTCCTCCTACCACCCCTATTATTTTTTTGTATGTTTTGTTTTATTTATTGCAATGCTACAGTTTACAGAGAACACACACACACACATATACAAATATATAACATTAAACATATATATATATATATATATATATATATATATATATATATATATATATATATATATATATATATATATATATATATATATTGTCGGGGTTTCACGGTGTTCTCGTTAGTGAAGGGTTAAAGCAAAGGTAGACTGGATCTCCTTTCCAGGTGGTTGCTCCGACAATAACCCTTACTCACCGTCGTTCGGCGGGTCTTCCCTCAATCCTCTAGGCTCCACTGCTCGCCTCGGAGAGTACCCCAGTCGATCTCACAACCGGCCTTTAGATTGTAAGATGAGTGAGGGCACAGATCGTTCCCTCAATCTGTGGCCCGCCCCGACACCGAACTCTTACACAGCCTTCAAGGTCGCCAACTGGTTTTTTAGGTGTCCAGTAACACCGCAGTGGTCAGGTGTAATTGTGGCAAGAGCAAATTCCAATAATATGGTATCAGGCAGGTCACTCAGCTTTACTTCGTTACACGGTCACAAGATAAATGGAGGGGATGATATCAAACACCAAAGAGTTTTGGTATTTTACTTAAAAGACAACGAGAAATATATATGCATCAATGTATCAGGAATAATATATGACAATGCTCCATTCATAGCATAATAATCTGAAGCGCACCGATATGGTAACATCCGGCAGCGCCACGCGTCACCTGTCAGAATGTCAGCTGACCGGGACCCTCGCGATCGTGGGAACAGACTAGTACTTGTTTTCTAATTCTGTCACGATCCCCGTTTATTTAACTTTTTCCAAAACACTATTCAACATTCACATGGCTTACTTATGATTTCACTGGCCTCACGATCAACATCTTATTCACAATACTCTCACAGTGACTTTTCACCGTACCAAAAGATTACTCTATTCTTAATAATATTTACTGTGAATGCACTCACTTGATCACTGAACTTTTCTTTATATCTATACTTTCTCTCACAGAGATATCACTGGCAATCACTTCACGTATATGATATTATTCAGTACACAGTCATGTCATATATAAATCAGTAATCAAATTTCAGGCATATATATATATACATCATGAAGATCAATACACAGGCATTTATATCAATAGATCATAGAGATCAACACACGGCATTTATATCGATAGATTATAGAGATCAACACACGGGCATTTATATCAATAGATTATAGAGATCAATCCACACGGCACTTATATCAATAGATTATAGAGATCAATCCACAGGCATTTATATCAATAGATTATAGAGATCAACACAGGCATTTATATCAATAGATCATAGAGATCAACACACCAATATCTGGTTTACTACCAATATATATATATAATAATAATACTCTCTGTAAATTAATAATAGTCACAGTAAATTCTCTGATGAATCTTGGTGCTTGCACACACCCACACATAGATATATATATGTAAACTGATACTGTGAGCGCTCTGGGCAGGCTCACCGCACACTGTGCACTCTGTGACTTAAACTCACGACATATAAAATATCCTGACAAGAATATATATAGCTAACTAAAGGGGAAATGGGAGGGTAACTGTAAACACCTACTTCACCTATCCTAGGATGACAGTTGGGTTGTAGCTCCTGGTCCAGGCTCTCGCCTCGTTCACCATCCAGAAACACAAGCCCACACCTTAGGATGTCGCGTCTCGCCGCTTCTGTACACAGCAGGTCCGTGCTCCTTCCTCTACAGTACGTCGCAGGGTTGAAGTCGGTCTCCTGGCCGTCAACTTTCCTCCCAACTACGGCAGCCAGCCTACGTCTCGGCGGTCGTCGTACGTTTCCCAATTAGTCCTTGTCACTGTACTCCCAGAGTAACTGCCTCTCACCACTACGAAGTCACTGTGAAGTTATCAGCCGTCCCAGACGATGCTGCTTAAGCTCCACACGCACGGCACCCGACTTCAGAGCACTTGAAGCTCACTTCACTGTCAATTCCCTCGTCGTCTAGATATATCGCTAGGTATTTGGGAAGACTTCTCGACGTGCTTGCATCCAACTGTTGACTCGTAGGGTTCCACGAAGGTGGGGTTACTGTCAAACTTGACAGGATCGTCGATCACACGTTCAACCTGGTTGACAAGGCTGTCAACCCGGTTCACTCACGGTGGGTGGCCCGGCCACTAAGCTGTCTCTTATACTGGTGAACCGCCAATGACGACACACGTCGATGCCCGGCCCACTTCTTGCAACGCACCTGTCCCTGAGCACTTGTTGCTCAATATTCTGTCAATTCCTTATCTGAGCCACATCTGGGTTGCAGGAAGACCTCACAGAGTGCGTGCCAACAACTGGAGACGCTTACATCCACCGGAGTTCGGTAAATCCGTCACTCTGACAGGATGACCGATCGCGCGTCCTACCTCTCGGACGTGTCGTGAAAGACTGATATCGCCTCGGCGCCAACACGGCCGGACCCCCATGCCTATGTGACGTCACTTTTCCCAAAGTTGGTTTTCATTGGCTCCCAGTGCCACGTCGCTGACGGTGACCAATCTGGCGCCACTGACGTCACACAGTTTTGGCGGGAGAACAGACTCGCCAGCGCCATATTGGCTCCCTAAAGGGCCTATCCCACAGGCCAAAATGTTCTTATTTCACAAATTTCTCGGCTCTTCGAGAATACTGTTCTCTCCCACATATGTTCAATTGATGCCTGCAATGTAGAGAACGCTCGGGAATAGTGGACATGACTCTTACAGCAGGCGTGGGAGAATTAGAAGGGTGGGAACACCGTCACATACCCCTCCCCTTAAAATAAGAGTCATGTCTGGTTAGTGCATGCGGGACAACGCATCTGCGACTACGTTGTCCTTTCCACTAAAAATCTTGGCTTCCAGCCAGTATTGCAGCCGCCAATGTGTGACACTCCTCATGTGTCTGCAGACCGTCTTCAAGGTCATCCTGGGCGTCCACTGCTTACCTATTACGGACCGAGGGCTCCACACCTCACGTCCGTTCACCAGCTGGAACTGTGAGAAGTTTAACGGTTCTGCCACTGCTTTGCAAATGGCCAACAAAACAGGGCCCGCTGTCTCTTCCCACTCGTCTTCCTGCTCTACGCAGAACATTCTCAGAGCTGTCTCTGAGGTGGAGTGGAATCTTCCGACCGCCCCCTTCGACTGCGATCGGTAGGGCGACGACCGAATCTGCATCACTCCCCAATTTATCACTGTTCGTCTGACACACTCAGACCGGAATATATTTCCACTGTCAGCCTGATTTTCCCTGGGCCTCCTCACCCAAGAGAAAAGATGTTGTAGTTGCCCAGCCACTTCTCTCGACGTTGAACGTCGCATCGTGGTCATCCCTAGGCGACCCGCAGAGTCAACAGCGTGCAACGGACTCAACACTGCCGCTCTGCACTTGGCTGGCAACGCTACTTGGTCTCTCGTACCTGGAGAGGCTTTTCCGACCTCCATCCTTACAGGTTTACACTGTCTTACTAATATGCCTTCTTGCCTGTTAAAGTGAGTAGCTTTCTCGGGACCAACACGTCCTCCTTTGGCCTTACAAATCAACTTGGGGGATTCTGCCTGCTGCACCTCCTCGAGACGAGTGCGGTCCATCCCGGAGAACCGGTGAGGGTCACCTGTACCTCACCATCTGGGCTGCCTTCGCCCTCCACTCGCTCTCCGGGTTCCATGACGAGGTGATCCATTCCCAGGCCGGCGGACGTCTCCTCGTCGGCCTTATCAGATCCACGCCCTCCTCGTCCGTCGCACTGCCTCGGAACTACGGCACATACAGGGAACGCCTCCATGGCGATTCCTTTCTCGTCCCCATAGGCGTCGAACACTCCGCCTTTCTTCTCGAAGTGCTCCAAGCACTCCTCGTCCTTCACGAGGTTCGGTAGGACACGTCCTCCACACGCGTCATTTCCCAAAATGACCTGTGCCTCCCTCGTGGGCATCGTCGCACAGACCCCCACTACTAGGGTTTGGCATCCATAAACCGAACTCAGGGTTACCTGGTGTAGGGGCATCTGCACTGGGCCTCCCACAGTGGTCACACTTGCCTCACCTACACAGGTATTCTCGTGACACTCAGGGAAAAGGGTTCTGCTCACCAGGGTAAATTCCGCCCCAGTATCTCTCAGCATCATTACCGGGATAGGGTCTGCGTCCCCCACCCTTACAGTTCCCTCACGCACGAATGGGTTAGCCTCCTTCTTCCTACGTACGGGTCCATCCCGCACTCCTCCGGCTAACTGGTCCTCTACCCGCACAAAAGCAACGTAACCCCGCTGCTTAGGACGTCTACATTCGCGCGCCATGTGTCCTATTAACCCGCAGTTGAAACAGCGGATCCTTCTCCTTCCGCGGACTCCCCTTGCGCCTTCTAAAGACTCATGCTCAGCTTCTCCGGCCGTGACGATAACAAGATCTCTTGAGCTCTCCCTCGGTGACTTCTTCGGCGGTTCCACAGCACTCTTCTGTCCTCTGCTGTCTCCATTCGAGGGGTAGGACTGGGAGAACTCGGTCCTGTCCTCCATCCGTCCGACCTTCTCTTCTGAGTTTTAGGGTACTTACGTTTATCCGCCCATTATTAAAATTCTTCAATCTGTTCTCCCTTCGTGCCGTCTTAATTCTCTCTTGTTCTG
>WNGS01142304.1:11055129-11065300 GCA_020271785.1 Procambarus virginalis | reverse complement strand
TATGTGGACTTTGCTCAAGCTTTAGATAAGGTACCACATGAAGGATTTAGCAAGGGAATTACAGGCACATGGAATAAATGATAAAATACTAGAATGGATTAAACAATGGTTAAAAAAACTAAAACAAACTGTCGTGCTAAATGGAGAGGAATCTCACTAGAGAGATGTGGTGAGTAGGGTACCACAGGAGTCCATTTTGTGGCCAACCCTTTTTGTCACATTCATCAACGACAGATAAGAATATTACAAACCTCATCATCAAATTTGCAGATGACACTATGATTTATAGGTAAAGTGGGGAAGTGAAAAATTATATTGATACCTTACAAAGAGGAGTAACATGATCTCTATAATCAGAAGACTGGGAAATGATTTTTAATATCGAAAAATGAATTGTATTATAAGTGAAACAAATCCACAGGGCCGTGATAAGGGTTCGAACTGACGCCAGGATGATCCCAAACGCTGCCTTAATCGACTAGGCCACGACATGGTCAAAAGAATTGCAACCGAGAATTCCACTGACTTCAGACGGATCCCTGCAGCCTCTCCGAAACACAACCAGGGTTTTACACAATTCCCCATGCATTCGGGCTCTGCCAACAAGCTGTTCTACCTCTCTTCGCCCCTCACTTTAATACATACAAAAATGTCAGATCTTTTAGTGACAATGTAATTAGTTTAGTAGATTCATTTTATTTTGGGTTCAGTGGACGTGACTGATGATTTAGTGTAACATTAGCTCAAATAGATTTTGTACCGAGATGCAAACGATCACGGGGGGAAATTGACCCTGTTTTCTTAAGTAAAGTCGTCATTTTCAGTCTACAATATGACTAACTAATGGAATTAACACAAACAGCAGTCAATTTATTTCTACCGGTTGCATTAACAATTTATTGCTGAAGTGGGAGATTTTTCCACAGGACAAATGGGGTGACCTTTGACAAGCCACCGGCCTCCCATTCTCGTCGAGGCTATTAGTGTTGGTAGCCCTCAAGTAAATTCAGGTAAATACAATGTAAGCATAAATTCTGTAGGCCTCCATAGTTAGCCATAGCCTCAGGGAATTGGTTAATTTAGTGTTCATACACTATTTACAAATATATACAAACACATTCAATATATATTTTACGTATCGTATATGCTTAATGATAGTCACAAACAACGGTGATATTTTCCAGTTTGTACAAAGCTGGATTTAAGCTCGTAGTTATGAAAACAACCAGTGCACAAGGTTAACGTTGTATGTCGGCTGTATACTGCCCCTAGAGACAATTAAAACACATTGGGGAAAATATATTGAACTCGAGTCGGTTTCCTTCCTTACTTGTTGAGGACAACGACGACAGTGCGTCCTGACGGGTCGATGAAGGCGGCCCCTCCAGGAAGTCTGACGTGGTCGACCAGGAGATCCGCTGGGCGCCGGGAACCACGAACTTGCTCAAATGACCGATGGCATAGAACATTGGCTGCTTGTAAAACTCGTCAGCTTCCTGCAGAGGTGAATTTTATTGGTATTGCGAATTCTGTAAATATGAACATTGTAATGTTCACATGGACGTGATTAGTGCCTTCTCAAAGACGGCTCTGCTAATATCATGTATGTTTTGTACTCTTTTAAACGTCATATCTTTGAGAAAATATACTACAGAACTACACCATATACGTACTGTTTTTGTATTTACATCTTCATTGTAATATCTTATTAAACCTTTGCAAATATATTAATCTACAAATTTTGGCCTTGAGTTTATATTTCTTAATAACAAAATATCAAACCATACTTGCTAGTATACTGATTATTCACAACGGAACCACTTATCTCTGTATGTGTCCAGTACCAACATTTGTTTTACATATTACTCTTGTTGACGGTACTTCAGAATTATATATAGAATTTAAACTATACTGAATGAGCAGGGAGAACAAAGGATAATATTTGGTGTATACTGACGGCGTTGATAATGACAGAGAGTTCGAGGAAGTTGTTAGCCCAGTTGGGTCCCCCCAGCGTGTCCAGAGCCATGTTCCAGTCCACCCAGCCCGTCGAGTAGTGGTTCACGGCCTGCAAACATCACAACTTTTACCATAATACAATACTTTTATAGAGAGAACGATCTTTTCCTGCACGTTTGAGAAAGAGCAATAAATGGTCATTAAAATGCAATACTTATTTTGGTTGTATAATTAGAACTGAAGGCGGTACTCACATCCAAAATTGAGTGGACGTACTGTTCAGCACGCAGCCATGACCCAAGATTGACACTTAATTCTGACCCTTGAACGTCCATCCTGCAAGACAATATGATTACTATGCTGAATGAGTGGTAGGTTTTGGTTCAGAGACTCCTGTCTCGTTGGATCATCCTCTGTCATATTATAGGAAGCTCTGTGTTAATCACTTCACACATGGGCGTAAGATGTCAGCAAGCGAGTAATGGAGCAACGTACCAGGGGATCAGAGGACCAGGTCATGTTGGGACGGAAGGGTCAAAGTGTATGGGGAAATATGGCCCACGTTGGATACTAATAAAAAAGTACTGATCCTAAGTTTTCTGCTTGAAATATTATCTCCGCGCCACACAAGTCGTCGGCTTTGTCCTCACCTTGACATGCCTCTGTGTACAAAATAAACCTTTCTGGAGAGAGAGCGTGGGTCTTGTCCAGAATTTCCGTGTCTGTTACGTTGTCCCTGTACCAGTGGACTGCCGTGCCGTCGATGTATTGAGCACACTCGGGATCCTCCAGCATCTGTTGCATGTAAACTGTTTATTAAATCTATAATGACCATAGTTGCCAAAATATAAATAATGATTGAAGACTGAGGAAAAAAATTCATAACTAAACCACCATTCATGTTAGAATTGTGTTAATTCATATTATACTACGGACAATTATTGCAATGTTTTTCAAGAATATATTTTTTGTACAATTTAAAGGTTTTCAAGATTAGCAACGCATTATTTTATGTTGGAATATATGACCAATTTCTGCATAATAATTTTGTATTTCAAATATGCATGTGGTTGTTTGATTACATGGTCATAAATACATCAGAGATGGATTTATACACTGTGAGGTGTACACTGCTTCTCGGTATATATACACTGGAAGTTCTCTTCAGTCCACGGGAGACATCTCCTGTCCACGAGGCTAACCATAGCTCGTGCTTCTTGCCCAGCTCCTGTGCCAGGTAAGTTACGGGCTCACCATAGCCCGTGCTACTTGGAACTTGTTCCGAGTAGCTGAATCTATAACAACAACAACTCTTCAGTCCTCACTAGCGACTTGATCCATAGGACGGGAGAGACATCTCCCGCCAACACATCACAAGGCGCAGTGTTTGGGTCACAATGCGACCCAAACGTCTTAAGGTCAGAGCGACTCCACTTGACGGTCATGCTATCGGGAGAAGCAATACTTTAAAGGTCCTGAAGGACGTTACTGGCCTCGAACCCGCTGACACTAGTCAGGAAGGTGAAGATATCGTTCTATACTTTTCATGTGAAGAGGAGCTAGAAAAACTTCTCACTAACGATGTCCTCCTTCGCAAAGAGCACCACCTACATCCTCACTTCCCACGTCAGTTCCTGGCCGGAAGAACTGTTTTTACCAGCAGGACCAGCCAGTGGATCGCTGAGCGACCTCAATATCATATCATGGACAATATAGAGGACGAAAATCCAAACCTGTCGGTATTCAACCTAGAGTTCTGCAACACCGACAAAACATCAATGAGGATTACGTTCACCACCATAGCTGCGGCCACCCAGGCTGCCACACAAGGATTCTACTGCTTCGGCCTAAAAATACCACCCCACCAAATAAAAAAGGAACGATACCATGAGATCCAACAGTGCTTTAAGTGCTACGAGCTCTCCCACCCGACCAACAAATGTCAGCACCCTGTACAGAGGTGCAGCCTGTGCGCACTGGACCATCACTACTCCATATGCAAGGCAACAGTCCATCGCTGCTTGCTCTGTGATGGCAATCACCCCGCAATTTCCTACCGCTGCCCCCGCAGACAGGAAAGCATCAAGCCCCAGGTTGAAGCCAAGAGAAACAACCCTTCTACCTCCTCGACCAGAGCCCCAAGCGTTCAACCCACCACCTTAGCTCTCACTAATCGACCAGAAGACTTTCCGGTCTTACCAACATGTGGCTCCTCCCAGCAGGCGACACAGCCTTCTCATTGGGGACCCAAGGTCCCACAGGCTCCTTCACAGTCCCCTGCATCACGTGCAGGCATTATCCCTGGTCTTCTTAAACTAGCGGAAAGGCTTGCAGGACCTGACAACCAGCGCTTTGTTAGTGAACTGAACGCATTATACATAGACAATGGCCTGGCCCCCATCATAGCCACTAGCGTAAATCTCACTGCCCCTCTACCACTCCGGAGACTACCACCAGGACGACCGTGCGGTCAACTTCAACACCGACTCCAGAACCGCCCATGACCCGGGCGACACAAACAGAGGTAATTCCTTCTCCAGCTCCCAACACTCCTACCATCACAGTCTCAGCAGCCGCGCTAGCAGACGTGCTGTCTACAAACGATAACAGCACCACCAGCGCTCCTGAAATAGCTACAACCACCAATCAACGACACCTAAGCCTACCTAAGGCTGCGAGGCGAAAGACAAAAACCCACTACGGAGGTTACGGACTCCTCAGACGAGGAAATCATAGTAGGAGCTCCACCGCCGCATCACAAATACGACACATACACGGTTCAAGACTTCCTCATGGAGGCCACGTCACCAAACTCCAACGACAGCACTACTCAGCCAAAGTCGCAGGCAAAGAAAAAACGGAAAACCTAGAGGTCGACACTAATCACACCAGCTCCATAACTGGTATAGCCAGCCCTCCAGGCTGGAAACCAGCATGAAGACCCCCATCCATCGCCAGATCTCTAGTATCAGCTACTGGTACAGATAACGGCTCCAAAGAGCCTCCACTTACGGGCTCACCATAGCCCGTGCTACTGGAAGTTATTGTTCTGAGTAGCGAATCTTAAACAACAACAAAACATCTTCAGTCCGACGAGAGACATCTGTCCACGAGGCTAACCATAGCCCGTGCTTCTTGCCCCGCTCCTGTGCCAGGTAAGTTACGGGCTCACCATAGCCCGTGCTACTTGGAACTTGTTCCGAGTAGCTGAATGTATAACAACAACAACAATCTTCAGTCCCTTACAGGCTATTCATGCCCGTGCCACCTCTTGGGTGGCTTAATCTTCATCAATCTTTAGTCGCCTTATGGGCTCACTATAGCGCGTGCTACATGAACATTTCGTTCTGAATATATAAATTAACAACAAAAACATCTTTAGTCCCTTATGGGTTATTCATGCCTTTTAGGGGGGCTTAATCTTAATCAATCTTTAGTCCCTTACGAGATTACTATAGCGCGTGCTACATGGACATTTCGTTTTGAGTATATAAATCTAAAACAACAGCAACAAAAACATCTTTAGTCCCTTATGGGTTATTAATGCCCGTGCCACCTCTTGGGTGGCTAAATCTTCATCAATCAATCTTCCGTCCTCTCCGAGGCAAGGGCCCAGAGACACTTCAAGATGTTAAATGACCAAAGACCACAATCACTTCAAACATCTACCACGTATGGGCTACTCATGGCCATGCTACCTTTTGTGGTGGTAGCCTGTCTTTCATCCTGGACTATGTTCAGTTTGGTGATTTCTCTTGGAAATGTCTAAAGTTTGTGCTTGTAGAGGAGGCTGTAGAAAGCGAATTGACTTAGTCGAGAAAAGCTATTTTTTCTTAACTAAGCCTCATTTAAATATTGTCAAATCTTGCATGAAACAATATGGAAATCCTAAGTCAGTTATATCATCTGGCAACATGTACCATAAATTACAACCCAATTTCTAAGCTCATACCCTTCTAATGTACTGTAGGATATTTAGAACTATCAACATCTGAATTCCTTTGCCCAACTCTAGGATGCAATTTTTTTTAAATTTAGGGACCAAAACCAATTTGTGTCTTGTTGCTTTTCGATTATATTATGTATTAATTACTCAAAATTTTTAATAAAGTTTCTTTATTTTTTCTTTATTTTCGTTAAGTCGTTATTTTTTTCAGAGGGACTTACTTTTTCAGTGTAAGTTAATTGATCAAAGTGACTTAGTTTAACAAAGTGAGATAGTTTTTCACTGTCCGTTTCCAGAGTGTGTTAGTTTTCAGCATGACTTAGTTTTCAGAGTGAGATATTTTTTCAGAGGGAATTAGTTGATCAGAGTGACTTAGTCGATCAGAGTGAGATAGCTGTTCAGAGTGAGATAGTTGGTCAGAGCAAATTACTTGATCAGAGTGAGTTATTATATCAATGTGAGTTAGTATATCATGGTGAGTTAGTTTACGAAGGTGAGTTACTTTAGTGTGAGTTAGTTTATACATATTTGTGTAAGTATTAATGCAAGTAATGTCAAAGTGAACGCATCATGGAAATTTATGTATGTCTGTACAAGTTTGCAAATGTGATATTAAAGTTTGGGAATGTAACTGTCACTGAAAGTGTGAAATAGTGATGTCTGGGTAAATTAACAAAAAGTGGATGATTCAGAGAGAATAAGATGGTGCTTTAAATAAGTTATGTTTGAAAGTTATGTAAGTTATGTCTGGTGAGATACTGCAATGATGTTCAGGGAATAATTTAAGATACAGCAGATAAGAGAATACATTTTAAACAGAATAAATAATGAACAAAAATGCAAGTATGGCACGAAAAGTTCAACTAGTTGTTTAAAGAACGGAGATTTTTGTGAGTTATTATTCATATGAAGGATGTGAAACATATTAAATGCAGATAACATGGTAGTCTTAATACCTTTGTATTAAGTTGAGAGAAAGTTTGGTCAGAGATATAAAATAAAGTTATGGAAAGATATTGTATAACAAGTTACATTACAAGTTATGACTTTGGTAAACGTTTTTCTTAATAATAATAATATATGTGACATAGAAAAACTACTGATTAATGGAAGTTACATGAATAAGAAAAGATGCAAATCTTACGAAAAGTTGCCAATGATTAGTTTGAAATAATACTTATAGTTGGTGATGACTGAATAATGACATGTCATAATAAGTTTAACACAAACTATGGTTAAATATGATGCATGAACGATTCTCTTGACTATTGAAGTTGTATTTGTAATTAAGATGTGATATGAAGAGATTGACTTTATAAATGTAACTGCATGTGTATTTGCAAGTTGATGAATTGGTTAAGATATAAGATGTTATAAAGAATGAAATAAATAACAATTCACTTAGGGTATATTACACAAACAGTAGAAGTCTAAGAAATAAAATTAACGAATTAAATGCTCTTGTCTGCACAGAAAAAATAGATATTATTGCACTTACCGAAACGTGGATGAATGTTGATAATAGAGAACTATTAGCTGAATATCAAATAAATGGATTTAAACTATTTCACACAGATAGATATATTAGACGAGGAGGTGGAGTAGCCATATACGTTAGGGACAATTTGAAATGTAGTCTCAAAGAGGGAATCAAAACTGAGCCACACACAGAAACTATTTGGATAGAATTAAACGAAAAAGCAAATAATATTATATAGGAGTTATATATAGGCCACCAAATTTAGACAGAATGGAAGCAAAGCATCTATGGGATGAAATATCTAGGGCATCTAGATCTAACAGTATTTATGTCATGGGTGACTTTAATTTGAGTGGAATAAACTGGTTGAACAAAACAGGGAATAGTGAAGCAGAAGATTTTCTAGAATTAATTGACGATTGCTTTCTTACGCAACACATTAAGGAACCAACACGGGAAAATAATATTTTAGATTTAGTGTTAACTAACAGGGAAACACAAATTAATGACATCGAAATAGGGAGTGAGCTAGGGAACAGTGATCACAAAGAAATCAGATTTGGCATAGAATGGAATAGACCTGTAGGAGAAAATTCTGTTAAAGTGCCAGATTTTCGAAAAGCTGATTTAATAGCCTAAGAAATTTTTTGGGTCAAATTGATTGGAAAGGCTTGGGGGGTCTGGGCTTCGACAGCGATAGGTGATGTAAATGGGGATTTCGATGTGGATTCAATTTATAACGTATTTAAGAATATTCTAAACAAAGCACAGGAACGTAGTATACCACACAAATTGAATAGATCGATTACTAATGACCCAAAGTGGATAACAAAGAATTTGAAGAATCTTATAGGTAAAAGAGAGCTTGGTACAAAAGGATTAAAAATGGGAGGTCACTTTAGAACAGGAATTCGTACAACTAGTTAGAAATGTTAAAAAAGAGATAAGGAAAGCAAAAAGAAACTATGAAGTTCGTATAGCAGGGCAAGCAAAGACAAATCCTAAAGGTTTTTTTCAGTTATATCGAACTAAGACTAGGAAAGGATAGGTCCATTAAAAACTGAGACAGGTCAAATAACAGATAGTGATGAAGAGATGAGTAGTATTTTTAATAAATATTTTGTATCTGTATTTACTAAAGAGGAACTTAACAATATGCCTTCAGCCGAACAAGTCTATGTGGGTGGGGACGAGGACAGGTTGACGAGTTTAGCAGTTACCAGGGAGGATGTTCTTAAACAAATAGTAAAACTCAAACCAAACAAATCCCCAGGGCGGATGAAGTGTTTGCCAGAGTGCTGAAAGAATGCAAAGAGGAGCTTTGTGACCCACTGTCAATCATATTTAATAAATCAATAGAGTCAGGCAGAGTGCCAGAGTTTTGGAAAGTTGCTAATGTGATACCAGTTTTTAAGAAAGGAGATAGATCACTTGCGTCTAACTATCGACCAATTAGCCTAACGTCTATTGTGGGAAAGTTACTCGAATCTATAATAGCAAATAAAATTCGTCTTCATCTTGAAAAACATAAATTAATAATTGAGTCGCAACATGGTTTTATAAATGGCCGTTCATGTTTAACAAATTTGTTATCTTTTTATTCTAGCATAGTTGAGGCAGTTGATAGTGGTAAGGATTGTGATGTTGTGTACCTTGACTTTAGCAAAGCTTTCGATACAGTGCCACATGAAAGACTGATTAAAAAGATAGAGGCTCATGGTATTGGGGGTGCTATATTAAGCTGGATTAGGGCATGGCTATACCAAAGGAAACAGAGAGTTAGTATAAATGGAGTCAAGTCAGAGTGGGAAAATGTTGTAAGTGGAGTGCCTCAAGGCTCTGTCTGGGACCTCTGTGTTTATAATATATATAAATGATTTAGATTCAGGTTTGAGTAGCAACATTTGCAAATTTGCCGATGATACGAAAATCGGTAGGGAAATTAATTCGGAGGAGGACTCACTATCACTTCAAGTTGATCTAGATAGGGTTTTGAAATGGTCAAAGGACTGGCAGATGCAGTTTAATGCTGATAAATGTAAAGTTCTGAGGCTAGGTAATGATGATAGAGTTACAAGATACGAGCTAGATGGTGTTGAGATTGCGAAGTCGGATTGCGAAAGGGATCTGGGAGTTATAATTAGTAAGAATTTAAAACAAAAGGATCAATGCATGAATGTTCGTAATAAGGCAAATAGGACACTCGGATTTATTAATCGCAGCGTAAGTAACAAGACACCTGGTGTGGTTCTCAAGCTATATCTTGCTCTGTTAGGCCCCATTTAGATTATGCAGTTCAGTTTTGGTCGCCATATTATAGAATGGATATAAATTCACTTGAACGTGTCCAGCGTAGGATGACTAAGTTAATTCCCCAAATTAGAAATCTTTCATATGAAAAAGATTAACAAAGCTTAAGTTGCATTCACTGGAAAGGCGAAGAGTTAGGGGTGACATGATAGAGGTTTACAAGTGATGAATGGACATAACAAAGGGGATATAATAGGGTATTGAAAGTATCAACACAGGACAGAACGCGAAACAATGGGTATAAATTGGATAAGTTTAGATTTAGGAAAGACTTGGGAAATACTGGTTCAGTAACAGGGTTGTTGATTTGTGGAACCAATTGCCGCGTAACATTGTGGAGGTGGGGTCCCTCGATTGTTTCAAGCATGGGTTGGACATGTATATGAGTGGGATTGGGTGGTTATAAATAGGAGCTGCCTCGTATGGGCCAATAGGCCTTTGCAGTGCCTTTGTTCTTATGTTATGTTATGTTCTAT
>WNGS01142304.1:11038412-11054129 GCA_020271785.1 Procambarus virginalis | reverse complement strand
TTTTCTTTCTGCATGGAGCTAAGGAGGTCACAAGTAGGTTGTCCAGCGAATTCACACATCTGGTTCCTGGAACGAGGCACCCTGGCAGGGACACAGGAATCCTTGCTAGGAGATCTTCAGCTAGTGAAATCTAGGGGAGAGGAGTTAGGCCTTACACTAAATCCATCAAAGTGTGTGAAATCATCTCGTCCAACCAACCAATCATAAATGCAGTACAAATCTTATTGCCAGGAGCCCAAGTGATCGCTCCACCGACAGTGTGCTGCTAGGGGCACCTCTGGGCTCGAACGCCATTAGGTAGTCCTCGAAGAAAAGCTTAAAGACTGAGGAGGATGGAGGCGCGAATAGAGGGGCTTGGATGCTCACGATGCGTTGTACCTTCTTACAAGGTGCCTGGCCTTGCCCAGACTTACCTATTTCCTCAGGTGTGCTCCTTCTTTTGACAGCCCAAAATTAACAGAATACGACTCACTCCTAAAGACAAAAACTATGAAAGTGTTAAACCTCTCCTGCAAGATGACCAGTGGGACCAAGCAACGCTCCCAGTTAGACTCGGGGTATAGGTATTCGCAAGGCGACACAGTTAGCATTGCCGGCATTCTTATCCTCGACCAGTGCTACAAGTGAATTAGTGAAGGAAATACTCCAGAATACCTAAGGAACTCCATTGGGATTCGTGATCCCAAATTTGTGGAAGGAGCTGGTCGGTGGGACACACTCGCCAATTCACACACCCGACCAACTTGTCCAAACGACGGTAAACAGGCCAAATGGATAGCCCCATAGTGGAGAACATCGCCAAAGCATTGCTGGACGTAGCTTCTCAGAAGGACAGAGCGCGTCTCCTAGCTGTGCAAGCCCCCCATGCTGGGGACTTCTGTTGGCAGTCCCTAATTCCGCCTTGGGCACCCGCCTGGACCATCGGGCCCTAAGTATTGGTGTTGCTCTGCGCCTTGCCGCCCCTATCTCCACCGAGCACCGGTGTATTTGCGGCCAGGCACGGGCAGACCAATACGGCAGCCATGGTCTCATCTGTCGTAAGACACAGGGAAAGATTGCCAGACACGAGGCAGTCAATGACATCATCAAGAGAAGTTGGCTACAGCTGGGTGTCCAGCACAAAGGGAACCCCAGTTGTGCAGACCTGACAACAGCAAAAACGCCCAGATGGAGTCACCCTGCAGCCATGGAGGGAAGGTAAACAGGTCGTATGGGATTACACCTGTGCATCTACATTGGCTGATACCTATTTACGTTACAGCTCAGCGGAGGGAGGTGGGGCAGCCACTTCAGGGAGACCCAGAAAATCCACAAGTACAGAGACCTAGAACGTTGTTACAGGTTCGTGCCGATAGGCTGAGACTCTGGGCGCCTGGGGTAAATGTGCACTCAAGTTTTTAAAGGAGGTTGGTGAGGAACTCATGGGAAAAACTAGAGACCCACGAGCAGCCAGTTTCCTGTCCAGCGCCTCAGTGTCGCAGTGCAGAGGGGAAATGCGTGCTGTATCCTGGGTACGCACCCAACCTCCGAGGAGCTGGACGAGGTCTTCGAACGCTGATTGTTTAATTGTTATATTTGGTGTGTGTGTGTGTGTGTTCTCTGTAAACTGTAGCATTGCAATAAAATAAAACAAAAATACAAAAAAATAATGGGGGTGGTAGGAGAGGAAAAGAATAAAGTATTCAGTGAGAATCCACAAGATCTTCTCTGAATGCTCTTGTTTTCTTCTTCGAGGATGTGGGTCCCTGCAATTGCACCAGAGGTGGTACCCCTAATATATATATATATTATATATATTATATATATATATATATATAATATTATATATATATATATATATATTATATATATATATATATTTTTATTTTTTTTTTTTTTGGAAGAGATTATACAAGAGTTGTTAAATTCTTGTACAGCCACTAGTAACGCGTAGCGTTTCGGGCAGGTCCCTGGAATACGATCCCCGCCGCGAAGAATCGTTTTTTCATCCAAGTACACATTTTACTGTTGCGTTAAACAGAGGCTACAGTTAAGGAATTGCGCCCAGTAAATCCTCCCCGGCCAGGATACGAACCCAGACATAGCGCTCGCGGAACGCCAGGCGAGTGTCTTACCACTACCCCACGGAGACTGTGATATATATATATATATATATATATATATATATATATATATATATATATTAGTATATTTTGGTTAGTAGTCTTTCTTGTAAACATATGTTGTTGAATATGACCGAAAAGGTAAGATTAAAATTCTAACACGATCTTCTCAATATTTCTTATGTTTTTCTTCACTGTCGGTGGTAATAAAAAAAACAATTCTCCGAAATTCATTTTTTTATTGTCTGACGCCTGAACGCGTTTCGTAATTCGTATTACATTTTCAAAGACTTAATTACACCACAAATCTTTTTGTATTTATACTCTATTGGATGAGGTGATATGGTACAAAAGTTCGGATGAGGTGACAAACACAAGACAGAACACCGAAACATTGGGTATAAATTGGATAAGTGAACATATGAATGGAAGTAACTGCAGAAGGTCTATTGGCCCATACTTCCTCTTGCTGCTTCCATATTGGTTCGGAGTCTTGAAGTGGGTAGAATATAGTTGTGCATTAATTGGCTGTTGATTGCTGGTATTGACTTTTTGATGTGTAGTGCCTTGCTGATGTCGAGCAGCCTGCTATCGCTGTACCTATCAATGATTTCTGTGTTGTTCGTTAAGATTTCTGTGACTCAACAACGCATGTGCGTTGCTGAGCCACAGCAACCTTCCCTGTCCCCCAGTCCTCCCACCATTCCCCCCCCCCCTCATCTGTCTCTCGGCATCCCAACCATTCCCACTCCAACGTCCCTCGTCCTCCATAACAATACCCTCTTACTCCACATGCTCCAATCCCTTTCCTTCTGTCGTCCCCACCATTTCCCATTCCCCCCCATCGTCCCGTCCCCCACCACAACCCCCCTCCCTCACTACCCCAACTCCCCCGTCTCCTTTCCCACCATTCCCACCATTACCCCCTCCCTTGTCCCCTCGTTATCCCCACCATTCCCCACTCCCTTGTCCGATGCCTTCTTAAATGGTCTGATGTTTCCATCAGAAAATATTAAGTGATCTGATGTTCCCTTCACTGAAAAATAAGAAAAATAGTAAAAAAATGAAATGAAAATATGAAAAAATAAAAAAATTAAACTATACTCACGAAATGAATGGTATAGTAAACAACACAGCTCAATTCCAATGCAATTCGCACAAAACAATTATATAAAAATGAAAATAAATCAAAATCTATGAAAATTCAATTTATCAATGCAATCAGAAACATTGAAAAGGAATTGTAACATATTTAGTATAGCATGTGTGTTGCTCTTACATGCAATGCTGTTTTTCAAGAAAAACATTGTTTTACCTGCCATAGGTGTGGCATCTATACTTATACTTACGAAATGAACGGTATGGTAAACAACAGCTCAATTCCAACACAATATCACACAAAATAATTAAATAAAAAACTAAATAAATCGAAATCTATGAAAATAAAATTTATCAATGCAATCAGAAACATTAAAATGGAATGCGTGACATATTTAGTTTAGTGTGCATGTTGCTATTATGTGCAACAGATAGCACTGTTTTTCAAAAACGCATGTTTTTACCTGTCACAGGGGGTGGCATCTATATAGTAGGTATATAAGAAGACGCGCCTATTCGAATGCAACGTTGTGTCAAAATTTCAAAGCAATCGGAAAGAGGTTTCGAAGATTTCCCTCACATGTAAAACTCATGAAGAACACAGTTTTTCTGAAAAAAAAAACATTTTTTTTTACAGTCACAGATGTGATCTATATAGTCCGTATATAAAAATCTGCTCGGATGCGAATGGAACGTTGTGTGAAAATTTCAAAGCAATCGGTGACGAACTTTCGGAGATTAGTGGTTATGCACAAACGATCATTTCCATTTTTATTTATATAGATTAAACAGTTCTAGCTGCATGCAGTGCCACTGGACACATATTATTCTTTATACAGTCGCAATTTTAGAAAATTATTTACATATACTCACTACTAAAAATAACGCTCCATTCAAACACATAATATAACGTATAAATCACATTATTGGGATTTCTTTGTATATTTTTAAGGGAATGATTGGTGGTTAACTCCTTTACTCACACCAGAGTGCATGCGGGCTATTTGAAAAACTTGCTTGACACCAGTTAGGTGCCTCCAGGCATCCTAGTGGACTCGATAGGGTTTCAGGTTCAATAGCTTTAGTATATAATGGTCTATGCAACTAATGTTAACCAAAATGCTGATTCTGTCCTTTGATTTTCCTCAAAGATGTATGATGTCATTGTGATTTCGTTGTGAATTGTTATTATTATTATTATTGTTATTATTACTATTATTAATAATAATATTATTATTATTATTAATATTATTATTATTATTTATTATTATTATTATTATTATATTATTATTATTATTATTATTATTATTATTATTATTATTATTATTATTATTATTATTACAGAATGCAGCCCTCGGTCCTTTGGATACGACAGTGTGGTGTGTGTCTGCAACGCGATCTACTGCGACCAGCCGGGCATCATAGACTTCCCTGAAGAAGGCAGCTTCACCGTCGTCACCTCCAGCAGGGACGGCCTCAGGTTCAACGTGGAGACCTTCCCCGTCTCCAGCGAGGCCGACCCTGGTATGTGGTCCATGTAGGGAGGGAGGCAGAGGCTCTGGGGCTTGAAGGAATCACCTCTTATGAAGCAGGAGTTTGCAACATTCTTCTAATGCTGCATTTTCTTGTTTATATATTTTCATCCAAAAACTTGTTGCAATACAATGTTTATTAAAATATATGTTAAAATTCTAGTTACAACAGAATTTGCTATATTGTACCATGAATTCCCGCGTTTCTAAAACTTTGTTTAGGCATTAACAAGCCATCAAAATTCCTACCCAGGGCGCATGTTTACATTACAATATGGCTGTTATTTATTTCTATATATAATCTACAAGCGTTAAATACACTTTAAAGTTTACTTGACTGCTCATTTCTCTTAAATTTCATTTGTAAGCTTTTTAATATTTGTTAGAACAAATTTCGTGACGTCATATGAAGGGAAAGAAACTATAGGGAGAAAGCGCCAAGCAATTACATCTATTTAGCACTTGGAATGGGTCAAAATAAGGATTTGGGATGGGACGGGGGAGAAAGGAATGGTGCCCAATCACTTGGACGGTCAGGAATTGAACAGCGACCTGCAAGAAGCGAAACCGTCGCTCTGCCATCCTGTCCAAGTGGGAAAACAATGAAAATTATTGCAAAAATCACATGAAAATACGATTTATAACTGCTTTAAGCAATGAAAGCGACGTTTAAAGAGAGTCCACCATGATCACATGTCAACCTAAATGTGTAACGTCACTGACGTAAAATTTTTGTCAACAAGATTTACGAAGCAATACTGGACATGTGAGTAAATCATAAAGCTAGTTGCCCTGTTCTACCACACAGTTGTAGGTTCAAGCAACAATCAAGCAACATTCGTAATTGTGCTATACTAACAATAGCTGAATTCAGTGAGTAAACAATGAATTCAGTGAGTAAACAATTCTCTTCACTGAATTCAGTGAGTAAACAATGTCATTTGCATACAATATATTGACATTTTAACTCTCATCCACAGACGCGGAGGAGATAACAGTGAACCGAGAGGACGTTTACCACACCATACTGGGCTTCGGCGGCGCCTTCACCGACTCAACAGGTCTCAATGTTGTGGCCCTCTCCAGCCAGCTCCAGGAACACTTCCTCCGGTAAGATTGTGATGGTACTAGAATAGTGCCCGCACTAATATTACAAGCATGTGATGGTACTAGCCTGTTGCCCACACTAATATTACAAGCATGTGATGACACTAGCCTAGTGCCAGTACTAATATTACAGGCATGTGATGACACTAGCCTAGTGCTCACACTAATATTACAGGCATGTGATGACACTAGCCTAGTGCCCACACTAATATTACAAGCATGTGATGACACTAGCCTAGTGCCAGTACTAATATTACAAGCATGTGATGACACTAGCCTAGTGCCCACACTAATATTACAAGCATGTGATGACACTAGCCTAGTGCCCACACTAATATTACAAGCATGTGGTGACACTAGCCTGTTGCCCACACTAATATTACAAGCATGTGATGGCACTAGCCTGTTGCCCACACTAATATTACAAGCATGTGGTGACACTAGCCTAGTGCCCACACTAATATTACAAGCATGTGATGACACTAGCCTAGTGCCCACACTAATATTACAAGCATGTGATGACACTAGCCTAGTGCCAGTACTAATATTACAAGAATGTGATGACACTAGCCTAGTGCCCACACTAATATTACAAGCATGTGATGACACTAGCCTAGTGCCCACACTAATATTACAAGCATGTGGTGACACTAGCCTGTTGCCCACACTAATATTACAAGCATGTGATGACACTAGCCTAGTGCCCACACTAATATTACAAGCATGTGATGACACTAGCCTAGTGCCCGCACTAATATTACAAGCATGTGATGACACTAGCCTAGTGCCCACACTAATATTACAAGCATGTGATGACACTAGCCTAGTGCCCACACTAATATTACAAGCATGTGATGACACTAGCCTAGTGCCCACACTAATATTACAAGCATGTGATGACACCAGCCTAGTGCCCACACTAATATTACAAGCATGTGATGGTACTAGCCTAGTGCCCACACTAATATTACAAGCATGTGATGACACTAGCCTAGTGCCCACACTAATATTACAAGCATGTGATGGTACTAGCCTAGTGCCACACTAATATTACAAGCATGTGATGACACTAGCCTAGTGCCCACACTAATATTACAAGCATGTGATGACACTAGCCTAGTGCCCGCACTAATATTACAAGCATATGATGGCACTAGTCTAGTGCCCACACTAATATTACAAGCATGTGATAGCACTAGTCTAGTGCCCACACTAATATTACAAGCATGTGATGACACTAGCCTAGTGCCCGCACTAATATTACAAGCATTTGATGGAACTAGCCTAGTGCCAGTACTAATATTACAAGCATGTGATGGCACTAGTCTAGTGCCCACACTAATATTACAAGCATGTGATGGCACTAGTCTAGTGCCCACACTAATATTACAAGCATGTGATGGCACTAGTCTAGTGCCCACACTAATATTACAAGCATGTGATGACACTAGCCTAGTACCAGTACTAATATTACAAGCATGTGATGGTACTAGCCTAGTGCCAGTACTAATATTACAAGCATGTTATGACACTAGTCTAGTGCCCACACTAATATTATAAGCATGTTGTTGGGTATCTGGGGCTTGAACTCATATACTAAATTAAATGATTATTGTATTGAAATAAATCGAAGGACCACCCACTTTTGAGAAAAGAGGGAAAACGAATAATAGTGATCATTAGAATAACACTAGAGAACCAGTGTCTATGGAAACTAATTCAATGAATAATCACTTTAAAATAAAGAATAGACTGTATTATTAATTAAAGCCAAAGCCTCAAATATCAACATTGGGGGGTTATTTCTAGAAGTTCATATATATCTAGGAACCAGTGTGGTTCGTCACTAGTTCATTGTTGGATTAATAACATGAGAAATCTAAACTACAATAGATTCAAATATATGGTAAATCAAATTATGAATATTAAAGATTATGAATCACTGAGCACAGTTAGAGCATAAACATTAATTACCAAATCTGGCAATAATTATTCAATGTAAAGATTCTATATGAATTATATAGCAATCATCAAATTATGAATTTGTACGAAAACTATGTCTTAGCTGTAAGACGATTTCTATAACGCCAGTTCGTCATTCGTCCTCGTGGTCACAGGATCCCAATAAAGAAAGAACTCGAGGTGAATAACCCGACTGACGAGAAACAAACTTGCTGGCACCTCGTATACACGCTGCAATCAAGAGAATTTAAGTAGCAATTGATTAGGCTACAAATTATTTCAAGTATTCATGAAACTGAGAAAATTAAATAATTTTACTAACGTTGTGTGTTTGATATTCACTCTTCCTGACGACAAACTACTCAAAAATGTACAACCTAAATTGATGCATCAGATAAAGGGATATACTTAAGTGAGCGTATCAAATACTGAGGTCTGCCGAAAATCGCGTCTGCCAGTCCCAAGCGTCCACAGTGTGTACACGTAATTACAGGTCGTGGCTTAAATTGTAGACACGTTATTAATTGGCAAAGCACTGCAGAACACGTGGGGAGGTAATTGGTGACTATTGGGGAGTTTCAACGTGATTCTTGTTGGCAAACTCTTCAGTCACACCACCACGCGCCTCGTCTCTCTGCTCGTCAGAGCTGCCTCGTGAGTAGGTAATGGCGTCTCCTCCCTCAACCCCCTCCGCATTCACCCCAGAAATTATTAATCACGAATTATTCTTTTCCGCGCAATTATGGATGAAATGCAATAATAGGAACTGGGTTGCAATTATAGGGATTTAATAATGATCATATTCTCGATAAATGATCTCTAACGAGAAATGGAGATGATATTTATACTCTCCATAACATTCGATCGTAACAGAATAAAAACTGTTACTAAATAATTTCAATTAATAACTCTCGGTTTTACATGATCGGGAATCATATTATCAGCAATAGGCTCAGATTAAATTGTATTAACACTACCGTTAGTGGTATTAATAACTACTGCAATTAGTAAGGATTTATTATAATACAATAGTAGATTAGTGTTGGAAATTTCCAACACATGTGATGGCACTAGCCTAGTGCCTGCACTAATATTACAAGCATGTGATGACACTAGCCTAGTGCCCACACTAATATTACAAGCATGTGATGACACTAGCCTAGTGCCTGTACTAATATTACAAGCTGTATCCTTTAGGATCTGGATCAATATTTTTTTGTAGTTATTCATATAGGAGCAATCCCTGGAGAGGTAAGACCAAAACGGAACCAATAATATATATGAAATATAGTTCTCTGTTGGTATGGTCAACAACAAAAATATTCTCGTTTTATATTTCCGCAGATCCTATTTTGCTCCTGAAGGGATTGGATACACCATAGGTCGTATCCCGATTGCTGGCTGCGACTGTTCCACCAGGACCTACTCCTACGACGATGTGGAGGGCGACGCCGACCTCGTACACTGGAATTTAACCGAAGAGGATCACCTGTATAAGGTAATAACAGAGTGAACATATAAACTCTATGAATATGTTATTATACAGATTTGTTTATATTTCAACTTGAATATGCATTTAGAAAACCAACCTGCGCCTATATGTCATATCAACATTATGTACGAGAGGAGTCAATCAAATTGATTGAACTTAATACATCTTTTCACGTCTGTAATGTTATTCTTACTACATTTATCTAACAAAAATGATTTATTCCTGTGTTTGACTGTTATGTGTGTGTTCATAAGACCCCGTTCATTCTATCTCAAGCACACCTTAATGTGTGTGTGTTGGCTCTATGGTTATAAGTCTTATAGTTCATCCTAGATCAAGCACAGCCTAATTCATTCAAGTTATTGTATGAATGACATTTATATGTTTATGGTCATTTATTGTAACAATCTGGCTCATATATTACAAGCATATAACAATTAAACAATTACATATCAATTAGCTTGTAATTACAACTTGTAATTACATAACTTGTAATTACAATTACAAGCACATAACAGTTCAAACAAGTTCATTGCACTGGAACACTTATAAAAGTGTTCGAAAATTTTGCTCAAATTTTGCCACACACATCTATTTGAGATAAATACAAATAAAATAAAATTTCCATGGCAGATTCCTTTGATCCTGCGAGCGAAAGAAATGACAGCTTACCCACTAAAGATGTTCGGCTCACCATGGTCGTCCCCAGCCTGGATGAAGACTAATGGCATGTTCAACGGGTCAGGCATACTCATAGCTGAGTATTGGCAACCCTGGGCCAATTACATTGTCAAGTAGGTGTTCTAGAGACAGTTGTTGAGACAGTGATTTGTGAACTCCATCAGAAATTATGATTTATCTTTAAGAATAAATGCTGTGATATTAAAAAGTGATAGTGATATTAAAAACTGAATATCTACATCTATCTAATATTATGTCTCTCTAATTAGGAGTCCAGACATTTGGACTAGCCACAAATATCTTTCACACATGAAACATAGGGGTGTATCTGAGTATCATAGGCTAGTCAGGGTCTGCCCAATTTCCAAACTTTAAGAAATTTCGGCATTTTACTGGTCGCCCTGCGATTTTCTCAAAGTATGACATAAAATTGGGGCTGTGTTTTTCGTAAAGTGTTAATGCTTATTTCCCCATCTCATTTACCCAGGTGAAATGTGGGAGGGGTAAGAGAAAGGGAAGAGGGGGGAAAAGTTGGGTTGGATAGTTGCAGAGTGGAGAGGTGGATGATGAGGGGGGGGGGTTGAATGTGGAGAAGGGGAAGAGGGGAGCAGAAGGAGGGTGAGGGGGAAAGGGAAGGAGAGGTGGATGTTGGAGATAGGTAGAAGCAGATGGGGGACAGAGAAACTGAAAGAAAAGTGGAGATGTTGAAAAAAAAGGTAGGAGTAAAGGGGCAAGGGGGAAAGAGCCCTATGCACAGCCAGGTAACCTTTACAGTTATACCAGTGGAGAAAGCCTAAAATATATATTTACATTAAATGAAATTAGCTCCTGATTACAAAACCATATCACCCATTTGAAGCAATTCACAATTTTCTTAAAACATTTGCTAAATATCTAAATAAACAATATCGTTTAATTGATAAATATGTTATATCTTGTAATAATTTCATATCAGGTTTTTGGATGCCTATGAAGCTGCGGGAGTCGAAATGTGGGGCATCACGCCACAGAATGAACCTCTCGGTGGTCTTACTGAGGTAAGTATCCTTTATATTATAATCTCAACATGCCGACTGTAAGCCCTTTCAATTTGCCTTGTAAATATTGTTAGCGTGTGATCAGATCAATAATGCATTATGTTAAGTGTATATACTGCGGCAGGAGTGGGATATAAACGCTCTTGGATGGTCGGCTGAGTCAATGCGAGACTGGCTCAGGGATAACTTGGGACCCACGCTCGAGGCTGCTGGCTATCGTCGCCTTAAGATGATGGTGGATGATAATGACAGGGACACACTAACTTGGTACATCGAGCCGGTAAGTCATTGTGCAGTGTCGATGGTTAAACTGTTGGTGATTGTCAGAAATTACTTTGCTTGGACCACCTCTGTGTGCAACGGTGCTCTGGCAGAAGGGTTAACTACTCTCAGTGGTTATCAAAAAGTGTAAAGTGCCTAGAGCAACAACACAGAATCCAGAATGAATCCTGCCAGATTATAGGTCGTGTCTGACTCAAGCTGATGAAGTAGGGAATCAGAGATTCGGTTACATCAAAATGTATAATGATGAGTGCTAGTATAGTATAGATCCCGTTTATGAGGACGACAGATTATTATGTGAGGGAGAAGGAATTCACTAATACAGCCTTGTATATCTTACAATAATTAATTTATTTACATTAAAACTCATAGAAATATTTACATGTGGTTGGGGGATAATTGTCTTTACACTAAGAAGTGTCGTATACAAGGCTACACCCATTGCTGTCTTACCTTAATCTGAATACTGGTAATATGACACGCTTCAACAAATCGTGGCTGCTTAACACCACTGCCATATTCAAGGGGTAATTATAGGAGCTCTAATGATGCTCGTGAGAAAATTGCAGGCACACAAATTCTGACGTGTTGGAAAACAATTACAAACACCTGCTCGCTCATAGACTATGCAACACCCATTGGGGGTCTTACTGAAAATGGATTCACCGATATTGAGTCAAAAAAATCCTTCAGTCTCACTGGGATGCACTTAAGCACCTCGAAATGTGAGAGAGTGTGTAAGTAGGGTAAATGGTGACTAGATCCGTGTATGACATTTAGAGAATGGTGTGCAAAGTCGTAGACTTATATTGGGATTGTAAAAGCCGTAAACTTTTTTGTTCAAAATTGTTTTGTTTTCTTCAAAAATAGTGTGCAAGAGCGTAGACTAAAATAAGAAGTAGAAGGCATAGCCTAAATGAGAATTAATTGTGATCAACTCCTTAGTAGTTGAAAATACCTACTAATAATCATTTAGTTCATCAAAAAATAGAGTGTATAGAGAAAAAGGTTGGTTTAGTGAAAGTAAATGAGTATAAGAGGAACTTTGGCAGCTAAAATGTTTCAGAGTAAAAAGATGTGATGAAAAACAAATACAGTAGTACAAATTGTGATTTGTACTACACACTAAGAAAATTGTGATTTGTACTAAGAAAATTCATATATATATTCATAATATATATATATATATATATATATATATATATATATACATATATAGATATAGATGTATATATATATTATATATATATATATATATATATATATATATATATATATATATATATATATATATAATACTCACAAACACTGGAAACTGCAATCACCCTCTTCACATTTCCACTCTAATAGCAAGGAGAGAAGAAACTTTGCCATGACTATCAGCTCATTACCAACACAATTACTGAGAAACATGATTAACGTTGTCTACCGCCACCTGTTACCAGCTACTATCACCACAGCAACCCCAATATTACATATATATTGGCTGGGTGGGCTATTGATAAGAGCATCCGCCCCCCCCCCCCCTCAGCCTAGTCTGTTATGCCAAATTGGTCATTAATGGCATATGATTTGTACATATATTACACTTGAAGTAATAGAAAGAGAAAAAGAGAGAAGAGAGTAATGTACGGCTAGGAAGCTGTGTACAAGGTTCCATGAGTTGTGTTAGCTGGAGCTCCGAGTGAAGCAATATTATTCAGCAATAACGGAGGGTTTGGTGAGGGAGTTGGTGAGTCTGGTTGGAGCTCTGAGGACAGAGCTGGATTCGTTGCGGGAGGAGGTAAGGCAGCTTAAGCAACGACAGGATGAAGCAAAGGAGGAGACCGGCATTAGGGAGACCCCGTCTTGGCATATTGTAAAAGACAGGGGTCTTAAGAAGACCTTGGCAAAAAAGACACCTAATACCATAAAGATTACAAACGCATTTGATGTGTTGGAGGACGAGTGCTGTGGTGAACCTATGGTTCAGCGTGGAGGTAAGGGCATAGCGGCGAGGAACATTGAAGCGCGGGTCCCTCAAAGTGCCCCCAGAGAAAAGGGAGGATCGAAGCGAATTTTGATTGTGGGAGATTCCCAGGTGAGGTATTTGGACAGAACGTTTTGTGCCAGAGATAAAGGGAACAGATTAAGGGTTTGCTATCCTGGAGCTGGTATTGGTGATATTGTTGGAAACATGAAAGATATTATGACGGGAAATGGGAACAAACCCATTATTTGTATTAGTGCAGGGGGTAATGATGTTGGGAGAGTTAGAAGTGAGGAACTAATACAGAAATTCAAGACAGCAATAGAATTAGTTAGGAGCAAGGGAGGAATCCCGATCATATGTGGCATTCTTCCAAGAAAGGGAGTGGGAAATGAATGGATGTCGAGGGCACTTGGTGTCAATTGCAGGCTGGAAAGATATTGCAAATCTAATGCAATATCTTATATAGACAACTGGGAACACTTCTATGGAAGAAATGAAATGTATGCTCGGGATGGGGTGCATCTATCGAGAGCTGGGGTTGTTGCTGTTGCAAACTCGTTGGAAGAAGTGGTTAGAGGTGTTTGTTTGGGTTTAAACTGTTAGTAGATAGAGGTATGGGAATTGATTTGGAGGAAGGATGTAATAAAAGTATGTGTTTGCGGGAGAAAGGAATTGGCAAAATGATCAGGGAAAGAGAAGGGCCTCAAAATAACAATTCACTTAGGGTATATTACACAAACAGTAGAAGTCTAAGAAATAAAATTAACGAATTAAATGCTCTTGTCTGCACAGAAAAAATAGATATTATTGCACTCACCGAAACGTGGATGAATGTTGATAATAGAGAACTATTAGCTGAATATCAAATAAATGGATTTAAACTATTTCACACAGATAGATATATTAGACGAGGAGGTGGAGTAGCCATATACGTTAGGGACAATTTGAAATGTAGTCTCAAAGAGGGAATCAAAACTGAGCCACACACAGAAACTATTTGGATAGAATTAAACGAAAAAGCAAATAATATTATATTAGGAGTTATATATAGGCCACCAAATTTAGACAGAATGGAAGCAAAGCATCTATGGGATGAAATATCTAGGGCATCTAGATCTAACAGTATTTATGTCATGGGTGACTTTAATTTGAGTGGAATAAACTGGTTGAACAAAACAGGGAATAGTGAAGCAGAAGATTTTCTAGAATTAATTGACGATTGCTTTCTTACGCAACACATTAAGGAACCAACACGGGAAAATAATATTTTAGATTTAGTGTTAACTAACAGGGAAACACAAATTAATGACATCGAAATAGGGAGTGAGCTAGGGAACAGTGATCACAAAGAAATCAGATTTAGCATAGAATGGAATAGACCTGTAGGAGAAAATTCTGTTAAAGTGCCAGATTTTCGAAAAGCTGATTTTAATAGCCTAAGAAATTTTTTGGGTCAAATTTTGGGTAAACGGGGATTTCGATGTAGATTCAATTTATAACGTATTTAAGAATATTCTAAACAAAGCACAGGAACGTAGTATACCACACAAATTGAATAGATCGATTACTAATGACCCAAAGTGGATAACAAAGAATTTGAAGAATCTTATAGGTAAAAAGAGAGCTTGGTACAAGAGGATTAAAAATGGGGAGGTCACTTTAGAACAGGAATTCGTACAACTAGTTAGAAATGTTAAAAAAGAGATAAGGAAAGCAAAAAGAAACTATGAAGTTCGTATAGCAGGGCAAGCAAAGACAAATCCTAAAGGGTTTTTTCAGTTATATCGAACTAAGACTAGGGAAAGGATAGGTCCATTAAAAACTGAGACAGGTCAAATAACAGATAGTGATGAAGAGATGAGTAGTATTTTTAATAAATATTTTGTATCTGTATTTACTAAAGAGGAACTTAACAATATGCCTTCAGCCCAACAAGTCTATGTGGGTGGGGACGAGGACAGGTTGACGAGTTTAGCAGTTACCAGGGAGGATGTTCTTAAACAAATAGTAAAACTCAAACCAAACAAATCCCCAGGGCCGGATGAAGTGTTTGCCAGAGTGCTGAAAGAATGCAAAGAGGAGCTTTGTGACCCACTGTCAATCATATTTAATAAATCAATAGAGTCAGGCACAGTGCCAGAGTTTTGGAAAGTTGCTAATGTGATACCAGTTTTTAAGAAAGGAGATAGATCACTTGCGTCTAACTATCGACCAATTAGCCTAACGTCTATTGTGGGAAAGTTACTCGAATCTATAATAGCAAATAAAATTCGTCTTCATCTTGAAAAACATAAATTAATAATTGAGTCGCAACATGGTTTTATAAATGGCCGTTCATGTTTAACAAATTTGTTATCTTTTTATTCTAGCATAGTTGAGGCAGTTGATAGTGGTAAGGATTGTGATGTTGTGTACCTTGACTTTAGCAAAGCTTTCGATACAGTGCCACATG
>WNGS01142304.1:11008692-11022185 GCA_020271785.1 Procambarus virginalis | reverse complement strand
CCCACCCCCCCTACCCTCCCCCTCTCACCCACCCACCCTTCCCTCCCCCTCCCCTCCACCCCCCATGCAAGCCCTTCCTTCTCTACCAGTCTCCCCATACCAGATCCTCCAAGCTCCCGCTCACCCAGACCCCACAGGTCCCCCCCAGAGGAGAAGCAGAAGAGAGTCAGTTTCAGGGTAATGTACTCGAACATAGATGGGATCACAAGCAAGACAAGTGAACTAAGGGAAAGAACACAAGAAGTGAACCCAGATGTAATCGGACTCACTGAGACAAAACTCTCTGGAATCATAACGAATGCTGTGTTTCCCCAGGAGTACACAGTAATAAGGAAAGAGAGGGAAGGTAGGGGAGGAGGCGGAGTGGCCCTACTCATGAGAAAGGAATGGAGTTTTAAGGAGATGGCTATCCCGGGCTGTGAGGGTTTCAGAGACTACATAGCAGGCACCATGACAATGGGAGGACCAAGGATAGTAGTAGCAGTAATATATAACCCTCCACCAAATGACAGAAGACCCAGTCAAGAGTATGAAAACAACAACATGGCAGTTAACACTATAATTGAGAGGGCAGCCTCTGCTGCCTGTAGAAATAGATCCCACCTGCTCATCATGGGGGACTTCAATCACGGAAGGATTGATTGGGAGAACAAGGAACCGCATGGCGGCGAGGATACGTGGAGAGCCAAACTACTGGAGGTGGTGACTAGAAACTTCTTAACCCAGCATGTCAGAGAACCCACAAGGATGAGAGGAAATGACGAACCAGCGAGACTCGACCTGGTCTTCACCCTGAACGACTCTGACATAAGAGAAATCGGTTTTGAGGCCCCAGTAGGGATGAGCGACCACAGTGTATTGGAGTTTGAGTACCTGATTGAAGAAGGGTTATTGAACTCGAGGAGAGATACTGAAACCAAAAGGTTAGCATACCGAAAGGGAAACTATGAGGAGATAAGAAAATTCCTAACAGACATAGCATGGGAAACAGAGCTCAGGGAAAAGACGGCCCAAGATATGATGGACTACATCACGCAAAAGTGCAAGGAAGCAGCAAACAAGTTTGTCCCAGCCCAAAAGGAAAACAGTGAAATGAAGATGAGAAACCCATGGTTTAATCAGAGATGTAGGCTAGCTAAGCAACAAAGTAAAAGGGCATGGAGAAACTATAGGAATAACAGGACACTGGAGAGCAGAGAAAGATACCAGAATGCCAGGAATGAATATGTCAGGATGAGAAGAGAGGCGGAAAGACAATACGAAAACGACATCGCAAGCAAGGCAAAGACTCAGCCTAAATTGCTGCATAGCCACATCAGGAGAAAAACAACAGTAAAGGAACAGGTTATGAAATTAAGGATAGGGGCAGAAGGATTCACTACAAACGACAAGGAAGTATGTGAGGAACTGAATAAGAAATTCCAAGAGGTCTTCACCCTAGAACAAGGAGAAATCCCAGAGTTAAGAGAGGGGATAGCTAACCAGGAACCACTGGAAGAGTTTGAGATTACAAGCGGGGAAGTAAGAAAGTTTTACTAGAGTTGGATGTGACAAAGGCTATAGGCCCAGATGGAATCTCTCCTTGGATACTTAAGGAAGGAGCAGAAGAACTGTGCCTACCACTCTCCATAGTGTATAACAAATCTCTGGCAACAGGGGAACTGCCAGAAATTTGGAAAGCAGCTAATGTAGTCCCGATATACAAGAAAGGGATAGACAGGAGGCACTGAATTACAGGCCAGTGTCCCTAACCTGCATACCATGCAAGCTGATGGAGAAGATTGTGCGAAGAAAGCTAGTGGAGCACCTGGAGCGAAAGAACTTTGTAACACAGCACCAACATGGATTCAGGGATGGCAGGTCCTGCCTCACAGGGTTACTTGAATTCTACGACCAGGCAACAAAAATAAGGCAAGAAAGAGAAGGGTGGGCAGACTGCATATTTTTGGATTGTCAGAAAGCCTTTGATACAGTGCCACACAAGAGGCTAGTGAAAAAGCTGGAGATGCAGGCTGGAGTGAAAGGGAAGGTACTCCGTTGGATACAGGAGTACCTAAGCAACAGGAGACAAAGAGTCAGTGTGAGGGGTGAGGTCTCAGATTGGCGAGACGTTACGAGTGGAGTCCCGCAGGGGTCAGTCCTTGGACCTATACTGTTTCTGATATATGTAAATGATCTCCCAGAGGGTATAGAATCGTTTCTCTCAATGTTTGCCGATGATGCAAAAATTATGAGGAGGATTGAAACTGAGGACGATAGTAGGAGGCTACAAGACGACCTAGACAGACTGAGTGAATGGTCCAACAAATGGCTGTTGAAGTTCAACCCGAGTAAATGCAAAGTAATGAAACTAGGCAGTGGAAACAGGAGGCCAGACACAGGATACAGAATAGGAGATGAAGTACTTAATGAAACGGACAGAGAGAAAGATCTAGGAGTTGATATCACACCAAACCTGTCTCCTGAAGCCCACATAAAAAGGATAACATCTGCGGCATATGCGAGGCTGGCTAACATCAGAACAGCGTTCAGGAACCTGTGTAAGGAATCATTCAGAATCTTGTACACCACATATGTAAGACCAATCCTGGAGTATGCAGCCCCAGCATGGAGCCCGTACCTTGTCAAGCACAAGACAAAGCTGGAAAAAGTCCAAAGGTATGCCACTAGACTAGTCCCAGAACTAAGAGGCATGAGTTACGAGGAAAGGCTGCGGAAATGCACCTTACGACACTGGAAGACAGAAGAGTAAGGGGAGATATGATCACAACCTACAAAATCCTCAGAGGAATCGACCGGGTAAACAAGGACAAACTATTCAACACTGGGGGGACGCGAACAAGGGGACACAGGTGGAAACTGAGTACCCACATGAGCCACAGAGACGTTAGAAGGAACTTTTTCAGTGTCAGAGTAGTTAACGGATGGAATGCTTTAGGAAGTGATGTGGTGGAGGCTGACTCCATACACAGTTTCAAGTGTAGATATGATAGAGCCCAGTAGGCTCGGGAATCTGTACACCGGTTGATTGACAGTTGAGAGGCGGGACCAAAGAGCCAAAGCTCAACCCCCGCAAGCACAAATAGGTGAGTACAAATAGGTGAGTACACAGAGAACTCCGGGTAGCAAAACCAAAAAACTCGGCACTCCAGCTAAACTGCAAAAGTCATACGGTGCCCTCCGGCAGAGCATATGCTAGATGCCCACCACGGCTGCAGTCACGCCAGGAGCCTGCAAAGACCCACCAACCCCCGGCACCTCTCGACCAAGCCAAGGCAGACACCGTCCCCCTGCCGGGAGAACCAGCCAGAAAACGTTCAAAATCTATCAGCCGTCCTGTGACCCAAGGCGGTATATGCGCCAGGCATCGTACAATAACAACTGTGCTATACACGTTATCGTCAGTTTTTATGGTATAAATTGTTGGCAAGTATATTGTTACCGCATGAAACATCAATTGAGTTGAAACACCTCAGAATCACTTGGACGCCATTAATATATGTCCAGTATGAAGTACACGTATCTAAGTGTGCCTGATGTCAGATGACCAGCCAAAACTACCGAATCAGCTGAGACCGTTTTAAATTATAACTAACACATTAGTAGAAATACTACTATTTAATTACGGTTTAGTACATAAATTTATATAAACCTTTACATCATGGTGTGATAAACTTAATTATGACCCCCCCCCCTGAATGTGTGAAGGGAAGTTTACTGGTGATAATAAATTATGAAAATAAAGTCCACTCACAAGTAATAAATAGATAATAAATACAATTAAATACAATCTCATGAAGTAATAATCAAATCAATCACCGGTAGATTTCGCCACATGTCCTGATGTATTTTTCAAACTGGACTTTAAAGTTCATCAGAGTTTTGCCATGTACAGCTTCGGCGGGTAGCTGATTCCATGAGTTTATAAACTTGTGGGTGAAAAAGCATCTCCTGTTCTCAGTCCTACATCGTTGCTTGTTGAGCTTGAACCCGTTACTTCTTATTTGTATTACATCTGACCTTTTGAAGAAGTTATCTGGATTAACATCCTCCAAACAGTTTAGTAAATGAAAGTTTCGATAAGACAAGCCCCTGTTATGTCTGGTTTGTAATGTTGTTAGCCCTGTGTCCCTCAACCGTTCCTTGTATGAGAATTGACTTTGTTCTGGGATGATTTTTGTTGCCCGGTGTTGAATTTGCTGCCAAGAAGCCATGTCTTCCTGAAGATGAGATCTCCATGCTTTGTTACAATAATCCAGGTGGGGGCTCATACAACACAATCCATTTTTCGATATTAAAAAGCATTTCCCAGTCTTCTGATTATTAATAGAGATCATGTTACTCTTTTTGTAAGGCATCAATATAATTTTCACTTCCCACTTTACCATAAATCATAGTGTCATCTGCAAATTTTATGATGTGGTTTGTAATATTCTCATCTGTCGTTGATGAATATGACAAAAAGGGTTGGCTCCAAAATGGACTCCTGTGATACCCTACTCACCACATCTCTCTAGTCAGATTCCTCTCCATTTAGCACGACCCTTTGCTTTTTTTAACCATTGTTTAATTCCCTCCAGTATTTCATCATTTATTCCATGTGCCTGTAATTCCCTTGCTAGTCCTTAATGTGGTGCCTTGTCTAAAACTTGAGCAAAGTCCATATAAACTGCATCTACCGGAAGTCCTTTGTCTGAATAGATGATTTGTTTCCAAAAATGGAAGCAGGTTCATAGGACAGGATCTATTTTTAACAAACCATGTTGCGTCGATTTTACAAGATTGTTCACTGTGAGACGGTGAATGATTACCTCCCTTAGAATTCTCTCCACGAGCTGGCAGATATGTGATGTCAAGCTAATCGGACGATAGTTTTCTGCCGGTATCACTCTGCCTTTTTTTTTTTAAATAGGAATGATATTTGCATATTTCCTATCTAGGGAAATTATTCCTTGGTCCAAAATTTTTGTGAAAAAGAGTTTCAGTGGAATGCACTAAATCGAATATTTGAGCAATGTTGTATGCACAATAATTTATTCATTTATACTTATATACAATAACACAAATACTACACTTTTACACTTTTTATATATATATATGTCATACCTAGTAGCCAGAACACACTCTTCTAGGCCTACTATGCGAGGTCTGATTTGCCTAATAGGCCGAGTGATTTTCTTTATTTTCAAAATATTGTTTCTAATTGGTTTCTTTGAAATATTATTATTATATTATGTTAAGAACATAAATTATTGACCTAGTTATGTTAGTTTAGGTTAGGTTAAGAAAGGTTAGGTTAGGTTAGGGTTGGTTAGGTTTGGTCATATCTACGTTAGTTTTAACTCAAATTAAAAGAACTTAACTCACATATAGTGAAATGGATAGCTTTATCATTTCATAAGAAAAAAAATAGAAAAATATATATATTCAGGCTTATGGCACAGTAGCTTACCTGGTCTCAAATGGGCAAGCCAATTTGCTCATATCAAAGGCCAGAGTGGCACCGTTAAAGAAACGATCATTGCCACAACTGGAATTAACAGCCTTACTGTTAGGAACAAGATTGGCTCATTATCTGATCAAAGCCCTAAGCAACATCCACGTTGAAGAAACAGTAGTATGATCAGATAATGAGGCAGTGCTACAGTGGGTTAAAAACAATAATAGTAAAAATCCTTACGTGAGTAACCGCATTAAGGAAATACGAGAGTTGTCAGCAGGGTATAAACGGAGATATGTACCCACCAAAGAGAATCCAGCTAACTATATCTCCCGAGGCCTGACTTTACAGCAGTTAACAAAGGCTTCAATGTGGTTCAATGGACCTCAGTGACTAGTCAGCTACCAGTGGCCTAAACAAAAGCCACAAGTCCTTGTGACCAATGTCACTGTTCCCACTGAGAATCCAGAACCACCTCGGACTTTGGTAATTGTTCCTAATCGGTACTCTGAACTGAACAAACTAATAGGTGTCACCCAAGTAGGGTTTGATTTTCTAAAGAAAATAGGAATCAAGCATAAATTCCCTAGTGCCCTAAGGTACTAAGTCAAAAGAGCTCAGGCAAACACACTCGGGACAGAATTTGACAATGTCCCTAAGAACCTACAAAATGATCTGGGTCTCTGGGTAGATATACTAACAGGCACCAAGGACAAAAAGCCAGTAAAGGCATATATCTGTCTTTTCACTTGTGCCACAACAAGGGCAGTCCATTTAGAAGTGACTCCAGATATAAGTGCGGAGGCATTCTTACGGGCTTTCTGCAGGTTTGCTTCACGTAGATCCTGTCCTAAGTTAATGATCTCAGACAATGTGTCCAACTTAGTGGCAGGAGAAGCATGCCTGAGGAAAGTCTGGACACACCCAAAGGTGCGCACGGCCCTAAATCATTGGCAGTGCCACTGGAAATTCATACTTCCCAGAGCACAATGGCACAGAGGCTTCTATAAACGCATGATTGGTACAGTGAAATGTTCTCTACGGAAAACCCTACACTGCCAAAAGATTGATGTACAGGAGCTCCAAACCGTAGCCATAGAGATAGAAGCACAAGTTAATACCCGACCACTTACCTACCTCTCTAATAATGTTTTGCAGCGTGAACCATTAAGTACAGCTCATCTGATATATGGGAGACCTCTCAGCACCCTAGTGTCCCTTACGGACGAGGAACCAGAGGATCCTTCATATGTCCGAGAGAGTGATTTGGTTCAACATTTCAAACATGTATCAAGGGTGATAAGTCGGTGGAACAACGTATGGACTCGAGAATACCTTACTGCTCTGAGGGAGTATTATTACAGAGCAAACAACCCCTACAACAGAATTAACTTGAACCCTGGTGATATAGATCTGGTGGACAGCGACGAGCCATGCTCAGAGTGGCCTATAGGCCAAATAGTCTCTGTTCATCTAGACAGCCAGGGTATCTTGAGAATAGTAAAAGTAAAATGCCGAGGCAACACTGCTCTCAAAACATTAGAGAAATTAGTTCCTATAGAACTGGCAGGAAAAGACGTTCAACGACTTCCAGCACCCGAAGAGCCAGTAAGGGACGTCTGACCAGAGCGGACTGCTGCACAACGATGCAAATTAAAATTAAAGCAACACTGTTATTCTGAAGGAGAGGAATAAAGTGATTGCAGTCCTTACCGGGACTTCAACCCTTGTTCCTCTCCCCCCAGAATTATGTCGGAAATCCGACACACATAATAACATAAGTTACCCATTAAAGAAAAAGAGAACGGGTATTCCATGACATCATACTACAAAACATATTATATATCTCATCTCTTTTTAAACCTCAGTCTAGTATTTAAACTTAATAAAAAAGTGTTCACTAGGACTGAATATAATTAAATACAACAGGAATATAACCTAACTCTCTATTCCTTAATTATACATAGAACCACCAAATATTTTAGGACGGCTCCCCTAGAGGCGTCGTCACGTACACAACACTGCAACTTGTAAACACAGTGAGAAAGCACTCCCTGACAAATTTTACAACACAAAAGGTTCTTTCTCCAAGCTTCGACACAGGATCCTCTATGATCCACCCAACCGAAGATCTCATGAACAAAGGGAAGAACAATTGTTGGTATTGCACTATTGAACTATTGCATTTAATACTGGCCATTATTATTGTAGGAAATATCGTTAAGACGTGGGATTAAATCCCCAAACAAAGTAATTGTGAGTTGGAGTTAGAAGAAGCTGAGCTGACCAATATAACTGTGATTGCAGCCACTACCTGTACATCAAGCCTTGTAGGCCTCCAGACAGCCGCCATTACGTGGCACTCTGAGGCACAAGGCCACACCCAATTCTGATGCTACAATTACACAACCTTAGCAGGCCCCACCAACAGTATCATCTAAGGCCCCCTTTTATTTTATACTGTAGACATAGTATTAGTAGTTATTAATTTAATTTGCTGTAATAATAATAGATTAGACCACCATATGTGGTATGATTTATAATTTATATATCAAAGACTAGTAAACAATTTGTGGTTTATGAAGGATCAACCTCCAAGTGGTTTAAGCTACAAATTCCCCCCCCCCCAACTGTGTGTGATAAGTTCTAGTAGCTGAATCAGAATATATACAGTCCACTACTAACTAAATAACTAAGAACTAACTCAGAAGAAAAATAATATAATATTAAAGTCAATTAAAAATAAATTAAAGTAAATATTTGAATATTCACTGAATAAAAACAATTAAAGCTTGCTAGGATTTTCCCACAAGAGTTGTAATATCGATAATTGTTATCAGGAACTACTAGCCACGATAATTCTGCCACGATTCTGCTTGATAAATATTTTCTTTAGGAATTCTAGGGACTTCCAACCCTCTATAACATTAAGTGTTGTCTGGATCCTTCCACGTAACAAATGTACCTTATTGCAAAGTAGTTAATTTACATATTATAATTATAATTAACTTCCGCGCACCTCAAATTTATAACAGAATTTTATTGATTAATCATCCAACACAAAATCTTCAATAATTAAAACTGGAAGAATAATCCGGTTCATTACAATTTTTAATAGTAAATATTTTAGAACCTGCAGGCCTGATATACACGTGTTCATTGGTAATTATTCAAGAGGCACTTAAGGACTTGAACAACGAGAACTTCTCCGCTTTGCTAACGTGTCGTCATTTTTCTTCACAGGGATGATGAGGAAGAACAGCTGACAGTGACAGACGGCTCCTCATCTTTCCTCAACTTCAAGATACCTCCCAAAGCCATCCAGACTATCCTGTACTAACATCCTGTAGAACTTTGATAGATCCTGTCATTGAACATGGCACTAGCTAGATCCTGTCGTCATTGAACAAGACTAGCTAGATCCTGTCACTGAACAAGTCCACTTGCTAGCTACAACTCTTAGTCTCAACAGATGCGAGTTACAGTAAATGTTGTGGATATATTATTAGCAGTATGTGTTTAATTGGTTAACTTGGCGCGAAATATTTCTCCATCAATCAAGCCCAGTTGTTTGAAACTTACTCTAAGAACCAGATAATTGACTCTTGACTCACAATATTAATCCATCACCAGGTACACTCTTGGTTTGTGTCCGCTTATGCAGACAGACGACAATAACACAGTCAGTACTGAGAAGAACTAACTTACACAGATAGGAACTATCATGTGGGAGGTGTCCCTTTACTGTTTGTATATTAATTAAATGATGAAATTCCTTAATATTATTTTATTCTTAAAACCTTAAAACACACACACACATACACTTGTTCACCTGTTTATCTGCTCACACAAATGTGGACAATCGTGGTGGATGGTCGTGGGCTGGGAGCTCCTGGGATACTAGTGAAGTGGGAGGGATAATCAGGCTACTTCGAAGTGAAAAAGTGTATACGAGTGAATGAAAAACTTGGAATTTGACTCTAATCATAAGGAAGTGAAGAAAGTAGAAATAGCGTAATTGAAAATAGGCGTTGAATGCATTATACTCACCTAGTTGTGTTTGCGGGGGTTGAGCTTTGGCTCTTTGGTCCCGCCTCTCAACCGTCAATCAACAGGTATACAGATTCCTGAGCCTATTGGGCTCTATCATATCTACACTTGAAACTGTGTATGGAGTCAGCCTCCACCACATCACTTCCTAATGCATTCCATTTGTCAACCACTCTGACACTAAAAAAGTTCTTTCTAATATCTCTGTGGCTCATTTGGGCACTCAGTTTCCACTTGTGTCCCCTTGTGCGTGTACCCCTTGTGTTAAATAGCCTGTCTTTATCTACCCTATCAATTCCCTTGAGAATCTTGAATGTGGTGATCATGTCCCCCCTAACTCTTCTGTCTTCCAGCGAAGTGAGGTTTAATTCCCGTAGTCTCTCCTCGTAGCTCATACCTCTCAGCTCGGGTACTAGTCTGGTGGCAAACCTTCGAACCTTTTCCAGTTTGGTCTTAACCTTGACTAGATATGGACGCCATGCTGGGGCTGCATACTCCAGGATTGGCCTAACATATGTGGTATACAAAGTTCTGAATGATTCCTTACACAAGTTTCTGAATGCCGTTCTTATGTTGGCCAGTCTGGCATATGCTGCTGGTGTTATCCTCTTGATATGGGCTGCAGGAGACAGGTCTGGCGTGATATCAACCCCCAAGTCATTTTCTTTCTCTGACTTGAAGTATTTAATCTCCCAGATGGTACCATGTATCTGGCCTCCTGCTCCCTACACCTATCTTCATTACAAAGGTTCAAAGGATTGCCACCAGACTAGTACCCGAGCTGAGAGGTATGAACTACGAGGAGAGACTACGGGAATTAAACCTCACTTCGTTGGAAGACAGAAGAGTTAGGGGGAACATGATCACCACATTCAAGATTCTCAAGGGAATCGACAGAGTTGATAAAGACAGGCTGTTTAACACAAGGGGGCACACGCACTAGGGGACACAGGTGGAAACTGAGTGCCCAAATGAGCCACAGAGATATTAGAAAGAACTTTTTTAGTGTCAGAGTGGTTGAAAAATGGAATGCATTAGGAAGTAATGTGGTGGAGGCTGACTCCATACACAATTTCAAGTGTAGATATGATAGAGCCCAATAGGCTCAGGAATCTGTACACCTGTTGATTGAATGTTGAGAGGCGGGACCAAAGAGCCAGAGCTCAACCCCCGCAAACACAACTAGGTGAGTACAACTAGGTGAGAACTAGGTGAGTACAGACACACACTGAAATAAGGAAAGGAAGGGAAGGAAGGGGAGGAGGTGGAGTGGCTGGAATAATGAGAAAGGAATGGAGTTTCAAGGAGATGGTTATCCAGGCTGCGAGGGGTTCACAGACTACATTACAAGCACCATAATGTTGGGAAAACCAAAAGTAGTAGTAGCAGTGATATATAACCTTCCACCACACGACAGAAGGCCCAAGCAAGAGTATGACAACATCAACATGGCGTTCACACTATAATTGAGAGGGCAGCCTCTGCTGCTTTTAGAAATAGATCCCATCTGCTCATCATGATAGATTTCAGTCATGGAAGAATAGACTGGGAGAACAAGGAATCGCATGGAAGTGAAGAAACATGGAAAGCTAAACTATTGGAAGTGGCGACAAAAAAACTTTCTAGGCTGTCAAGGAACCCTCAAGAATGAGAGGCAACGATGAACCAGCGAGACTCGACCTAGTCTTCACTCTGAACGACTCAGACATAAGGAAAATCAGTAACGATTCCCCAGTAATAATGAGCAATTACAGTGTACTGATGTTTGAATATCTGGTCGAAGAAGGGTTAATGTATTCATGGAAGGGACCTGAAAACAAAAGACTGGCATTCCTAAAGGGAATCTATGAGGAGATAAGAAAATTCATAACAGATATAACTTGGGAAATTAGAGCTCAGAGGAAAGACGGCCCAAGACATGATGGACTACATGAAGCAGAAGTGTAAGGAGGCAGCAGAGAAGTTTGTCCCAGTCCAAAAGGAAAAAAAATGAAATGCAGACGAGAAACCTATCGTTAAATCAGAGATGTAAGCTAGCAAAGCAACAAAGTACAAGAGCGTGGAGAAACTATAGAAATAACAGGACACTTGAGAGCAGAGAAAGATACTAAAGTGCCAGAAATGAATACGTCAGCATTCAGCATAAGAAGAGAGGCAGAAGTGCAATACAAAAATGACATAGCAAGCAAAGCAAAGACTCAACCTAAATTACTGCACAGCCACATCGAGAGAAAAACAACAGTGAAGGAACAGATAATGAAACTTTATGATGGGGGGCAGACAGATTTACTTCAAACAAGGAAATGTGTATGGAACTCAAAAAGAAATACCAGGAAGTTTTCACATTAGAGCAAGGAAAAGTTCCTGAGATAAGAGAGGGGAATAGATAACCAGGCACCGATAGAGGAGTTTTGGAGTACCAGTGGGTAGGTAAGGAAGTTTCTACTTGAGTTCGATGTGATAAAGGCTATAGGCCCAGATGAAATCTCACCACGGATACTAAAGGAAGCAGCAGAAGCTCTGTGCCTGCCTCTCTCCATAGTGTACATCAAATCACTGGTAACAGGTGAACTGCCAAAAAATTTGGAAGCCGGCTAATGTAATACTGATATATACAAGAAAAGAGATAGGCAGAAGGCACTGAACTACAGGCCAGTGTCTCTAACTTGCAGACCATGCAAGTTGATGGAGATGACTGTGCGAAAAAAACTAGTAGGTTCGTCAGGCATGATTTCCCTTACCTAAATAAATTTGTTGTTTAAATACATTACTGTCAGCTGAATGCTGACTCTCTATGTGTACTCTACGTGTAGTTGTGCTTGCAGGGGTTGTGCTTTGCCTCTTTGGTCCTGCCTCCCTACTGTCAATCTACTAGTGTACAGGTTCCTGAGCTTATTGAGCTCTACCATATCTACAATTGAAACTGTGTATGGAATCTGCCTCCACCACATCACTGCCTAAGACCTTCCATTTATTAAATACTTACACGTAAAAGTTCTTTCTAATGTCGCTATGGCATTTTGGATACTCAGTTATCACCCTTGTACCCTTGTGCAAGTACCCCCCGTCTTATATAATCTGTCCTTATCTACATTGTCAATTCCCCTCAGATTTTTGTATGTTGTGTCATGTCCTCCCGGAACTCTTCTTTCTTCAGCGACGTGAGATGAAATTCACTCAGCCTGTACTCGTACTCATGCCTCTTAGTTCTGGGACTAGTCTAGTGGCATACCTTTTAACCTTCTCCAGCTTCATCTGTCTGACTAACTGCTGCCCAGATTGGAATTGGATAAAGTTTATCTATCTATCTACCTATCTATCTATCTATCTATCTATCTATCTATCTATCTATCTATCTATCTATCTATATATCATATATATATATATATATATATATATATATATATATATAATATATATATATTATAATATATAATATATATATATATATATATATATATATATATATATATATATATATATATACATAATATATATATATATATATATTATATATATAGTATATATATAAAGGGTACCCACCTCTGGTGCAAGTGTAGGGACCCATAGCCTCGGAGAAGAAAATATTGAGTACTCAGAGAAGACCTTGTGGATCCTCACTGAACACTGATATTTTATTCTCCTACCACCCCTATTCTTTTAGTGTGTGTATAATATATAGATATATATATATATTATAATATATATATATATATATATATTATATATATATATATATAAATATATATATATATCCACCCTGGCTAACACCTATGTACACTTCGGACTGATCAAGCAGGTGGGGCGGCCCACCACAGGGAACAGCAAAACTCTCAAATACAGGCGACTGGCAGGTCAATACCTCTTTGTTCCCATAGCGTCTGAGACGCATGGCTCCTGGACAAGAGTGCCTTGGGATTTCTCAAGGAATTGGGTTCCAAGCTCATTGATGTCACCAGAGACTCAAGGGCTTGCAGTTTTTTGTTTCAGCGCCTCAGTGTGG
>WNGS01142304.1:10960643-10981110 GCA_020271785.1 Procambarus virginalis | reverse complement strand
TTGGGCTTACCATGGTGTTGGGCCTGTTACCGGTTCAATGATATCTAGTTCTATCAGCCTATCCAGTTCGGCATCGACTTTCTTGCGAGTATGGAATGGTTGTCGGCGATGTGGTTGGGCAACTGGAATTACATCTGGGTTGATATGCAGATGTACCTTGCTATCAGTATAACAACCTATGGATTTAAACCGATCAGAAAATTCAACAATAGCATCAACATTGTTTGCAGATTCCACTGCTACAGCATTAGAAAGCTGAAGTAGCCCCAATTTGGTTGAAGTCTTGTAACTGAGTAAAGACTCCTTTGCATTCCTAACAACATGGAATGTAGTAATGAGCATTGCATTCTTTGACTTAATCTCTGCAGTGAAAGTTCCAATCACTGGTAAGGCTACCTTTGAAGCATAGGCAGTGGCTTTCCATTGTATTTTCAAGCTTTGGGAATTGTTTTTTAAATTTTTCATAGTGGCACTCAGCAATGGTGTCAATGTTTGATCCAGTGTCAATAAGAATTTGAGACAAATGCCAGCAATGTATACTATAGTCTCTGGGTTGTTTGGAAGATCATTCCATTCTGTGATTGCTTGTACTCCACAAATATAATCACATTCACTGTCATCTGAGACTGGTTGTAATGAAATGTTGTCTTGTATATTATTAACATTCTTGATTTGAGGTGCAATATTGTGTTTGCCACCTCGACTCCTATGACTTGATCCTCGTACATTGCTTTTATTTATTGATTGTGGTTTCTTTAGTGCGGAACGACACATAGCACCAAAATGACCTAGTTTTCTACACTCATAGCACTTCTTACCTTGTGCAGGACAAACATTATCTTGGTGTGGGTAGTCTCCTCCACAATTGTAACATTTATTATTGACAACCTCTGATGTGAGTCGTTGTGACTGCTTGAGTCTTGTTCCATGACTCCAGTTGTGATGTGGTTCTCGGCTCAATTTAATGTTAGGTTTGGCATGATATCTTCTACGATCATGGTGTACTCCCTGAACCTTACACACTTCATGACTGTTAGTAACAGTGGCAGAACCGTTGTTGGCACTGCACTCCATGGCACGAGCATCACGTGCAGCATCTTCCATTCGACGAGCCATATCCAGTATCTTGTTAAGAGAACTTTCATCATCAACAAGTTCTAGAGCTCTTCGACGAAGACGTGTAGATGTGCATGTTTCAATTATTTGCTGTTTGATTTCGTTGTCAACATCAGCAAACTCACAGTGGGCTGCTAAACCCTGCAGACGTGTATGGTATTGATCAACAGTTTCATTAGAGAGTTGTTTTGCTCTCCTGAAATGCATAATTTCCATAGCAGTATTTTGCCTTGGTTTGAAATGCTCAGTTAATTTGGCCTTGGCAGTGTCATAATCTTTGGCACCACCAGTGTCTTTCAGTGTATCAAAGATATCACAAACTCTATCACCTGCATAGTGAAGCAGAAAGGCACGCTTTCTTTCAGCACTTTTGATGTCAGAACTATCAACAAATTTTCAAACCTTTTAAGCCATTTGACCCACCTCTGTGACAGGTTTGTCTGGTCACAGTCAGGATCAAATGCAGGAAACTGAGGTATATTTGCCATTTTTACTGAATAAATTTAAACTTATCACTTAAAATGTTCCTCAGAATATATAACACTTACTGCACTGTATATGTTATTTAAGAATTCACTGTAATTACTTTAATTTTGCAAAGCACACAAGCATTTTAATGCAAAAGTTCACAGTGCACAACACAGCAGCAACTGACTTCTTACCTAGCCCTTGTGTACATGTGTTGTTCCTACTCACAGCAACACAGCAGTTGTTAGCAGTTGGTACAGCAATTGGCAGCAGTTGGCACAGCAGTAGGCAGCAGTTGGTTCACAGCAGTTGGCAGCAGTAGGCAGCAGTTGGTTCACAGCTGAAGAATTTTGTAGCACGGAGCGTCGTTTCGTAACCAAAACATCGGGTTTTGTACACTGCATCAAAGCGTCGTTTCGTACACAGCGTCGGCAGATTCCTCTCACACAGCAACACTCAGCACAGCTTGGGTAGCACACAGCATTGGCCAGCACACAGCAACGGCCAGCACACAGCAACGATCAGCACACAGCAACAGTCAGCACACAGCATGGGGTTGCATACAGCATCGGGTATGGTGCTCACAGACAGCTTCTTCCTCTGAGCGAGACAGCATGCTCCTTCCTTGTGTTTTGTTGAACAAAATACCTGCGTTCCCAGTTCATCCTCGTCGCCAGTGTGGTGTCTGTGTATAGCTGAGATAGTCTTGGTAGTAAGGTTGATGTAAAGTCATTCCTGGTTACTGACTTTAATAATAAAACGATTACATGATAGAGTAGCTCCCAAGCTTGGCAGGCGTCCTGTGCTTTGTTTACCTTCTCTAGTGGCGTCCAGCCGCCGCACATAGAAAACGGATGGTACCATTTTCTGTGAACATGACACCAGCTCAACACTGTTACAGTCCAGTATGACCCCTCACTGGACTGCCACGAATATAAACTGAATATTAACTGAGGAAGGTAAAACAATACGTTAATAAACACTGCCACCACCTTCCCGTCCAACCATACCTGAATGTGTCTATCACTGATTCCCCCGGAAGGCAAGAGATCAGTAATCAATGTTTGGGATTCGTTTGTTTAATTTACTTTGCTTATTTCAATCCAAGGCAACTTAACATTTACTAAATGGAGGAGAACATGGGGTTTCCAATTCAACACATAAAAATGACAAGGTAGAGAAAATATATCAAAGGGGAGTTAAGTGAATACCACTGGATAAGTTATCACATTTATTGCATGAATCATGTAAATTAAGACAATTGGATATATACCCTATTCTATTCCCCTAGAGGCATGATGGATATCTACTAAGGACATGAAACAAGTGCACAATACCTTAAATAACCACTACGGCCAAGATGTTGATGGCGGCCCTCAGCCCCTTGGGTGCGGGCTGGCAGCCCTCCAGTCCCAAAACACTCCCAAGACACACTAAATGAATTTTTGTTTTACCAGCTTATTGCTGGGAAGGATTACACCTCCCACCATCTAATACAGCCCCAGGGCTCCACCCATTATTTTGGCAATGGCCAACCATTTTACACTTAGGCCTGAGGTCTGGCTCTCTAGGGCCAATAAGGACTTGGCCCTTATCTCCCGCCAATCATCTTCCCTGAGGTGCCGTGGGAGGCTACATGAATTCCTGAAGATTGAGTCAGTACTCCCCGGCTATGCGGTGGGACAAGGTACCACTGTATTGGATACCCCCCACTAGTGCACCTCTGGAGCAATGTTTACCAAAACTGATAATTTATGTTCAGCCCGTCTCCAGCAAGATAAAGGGTAGGGACATTGACTCGACTGGTATGGGGAAGGGACCGTTGAGAGGGGAGAGAGAGGAATGAGAGGGGGAGAGAGGGAATGGAGAGGGGAAATCCGAGTGGGGGAGGATTGAGTGGGACGCAAGGTATCACAGAGGTCGGCTGCACGACCACCCCTCAGGTCAACTCCTTGGACCTTGACAAATGGGCGACAGGGGGGGGTGAAGGGGGAAGGCGAATGACGGGTAAGGGAGGGGAGAAAGGGAGAAGGGAAGAAGGAAGGAGGGGAGAGGGGGAAGGGAGAACCAATGATCTGAGCACCAGATCATTACAGAGCGTTAAGGTTGCAGAGATATGACTCTTGATGCTGGGACAGGAAAGATATGGGGTGGGACACCGTCGTACCAGTCTAATCCTGTCCAAGTCGGTTATCTCTGGCGACACGTGATTCTACAGCCCGACTTACAATTTCCTTGCAGATAACTCCATGCTGAAATATTAATTACATGTAATTTCCACTTCAGAGTATATATTGATACATTTAATCAAGTAATTAATGTGGATAGGGTATAAGAGTTACACTCACAGGAGTTATTATGTTTGCATACAACGTAATGACAGGGGGACCAAATCTAAACATAAAGTAATGGCCAAAACAATTTGTTAATGATACTCATTCCTGCTGAACGTAGTGTCCGTAATCTAGTGAAGCTGTCCACTGTCGATTCAATATCAAGCTCGTTAATGTACGGATGCTCCTCAATTTGGTCGATAATAATAATGATATGGCACTACGGGCTCACCATAGCCCGTGCTACTTGAAACTATGTTCCAGGTAGCGAATCTTTAACAACAAACAGCTCCAGGACATGAAACCGTCATGGCGTCTATCCATCATACAATAGTATTCAATGATTGATGGGGACCATTAAAGTTGTTATGGGCTCAGAGAACCAGTGATCTATGGATCTCAAATAATAAAGTTTATAATAAATTCAAAATAAATTTAGAGAAGTGAACTGAACAACTTCTAATTAAAGTAGAGCAATTCTCCTTTACACCTTTCGGGGGCTAAATTCTCTATTAATCTACATATAATCTTGAAATACCCTGTTCATAAATCATTAAAAATAAATAAAGCATGCGTTATATGCTAACTACTAAATGGAAACAGTTAACGGCTTAGCTGCTAAAGTTGAACGTAGATTGCGTCCAGCAGCAATAACCAGTCTAATCCAGTCCGAGTCGGTTATCTCTGGCGACACGTGATTCTACAGGCCGACTTACAATTTCCTTGCAGCTAACTCCACGCTGAAATATTAATCACATGTAATTTCCACTTCAGAGTATATATTGATACATTTACTCAAGTAATTAAAGTGGATAGCGTATAGGAGTTACACTCACGGGATTTATTAGGTTTGCATACAACATAATGACAGGTTTGCATACAACGTAATGCCAAATCTAAACATAAAGTAATGACCAAAACAATACGTTAATGGTACTCATCCCGGCCGAACGTAGTGAGTCCATAATCTATTGAAGCTGTCCACTGTCGATTCAATATGAAGCTCGTTAATGCATGGATGCTCCTCAATTTGGTCGATAATAATGATCAGCTCCAGGACATGAAACCGTCATAGCGTCTCTCTTTGCAAAGTCTTCTGCTAGTGACGCACACGCCACCTAGAGGCGAATGTTGGACACTTCGGGAATAATTCGCAATATTTTATTCAATTTTCCGAATGGATGGAAATATTACTGACGTTAATTTACGCCACAAAAACGTGCTTTAGGTAACAGCAGATTGTTTCTCGCTGTGCAGATCATTTGACCTAAATGACGTTAGATGAAAATATATTTTCGCAGTGGAAACTTAGTTCATGGCTTTTTTACTGGAACAGCTGATCGTAGCCGTATAAAATATTTCCAATAAACGGCTATATATAATGCTAAACAAAAACAAATCTATTAACAATCAATATTCCTTAATAAATAATGCAAGGTTAGACTGGATTTAACTCGATTAATAAATATGTGGAATTTATTCTCACAAGTTGCTCGGCTCACGCAACGGAAGCTATGGATATTAGGAAACATTTGGCATTACTGCATCGCAGAATAATAAGAATTAATATTGCTACACTACTAGTTAGTAGAATAGATTTCATATTACAATATATCTATAACATTACACAAGGGTTTGGCATTTGGGTGTTGGAAATTTCCAACAACTGTAGCCTCTGATCACTCAGCAGCGAAAGGATGATCAGAGGCAGGTTCTTAAACGATTTGGCTGGTCGTATTCCAGGGAAAATTAGGATAAGGATTTGTCAGAAAGGCTATACAAAAATTTAAAAACTTTTGTATATAAAAAAAATAAAAAATAACAATTTGGAAGAAAGACAAAACTGTAGAATTAACCAGCTATATATATATTACCTGTATTTTAGTTTTCATTTCAAAAATGTTTTCTTCAGATCCTTGAACATTATGAATTATAAAACTTGTTAAATCATTAAATTTTTCCTTACAATATTTATTGAGATTTTAACTCCCGTTCCAAGACGCGAAGACTATAACAGTGAACCGAGAAGATGTTTACCACACCATACTGGGCTTCGGCGGCGCCTTCACCGACTCCACAGGTCTCAATGTTGTAGCCCTCTCCAGCCAGCTCCAGGAACACTTCCTCCAGTAAGTATGTGGTGACACCAGCCTAGTGCCCGCACTAATATTACAAGCATGTAAGGGTACTAGCCTAGTGCCCGCACTAATATTACAAGCATGTGATGGTACTAGCCTAGTGCCCGCACTAATATTACAAGCGTGTAATGGTACTAGCCTAGTGCCTGCACTAATATTACAAGCATGTGATGGTACTAGCCTAGTGCCCGCACTAATATTACAAGCATGTGATGATACTAGCCTAGTGCCCGCACTAATATTACAAGCATGTGATGGCACTAGCCTAATGCCCGCACTAATATTACAAGCATGTGATGGCACTAGCCTAATGCCCGCACTAATATTACAAGCATGTGATGAGTCTAGCCTAGTGCCTGCACTAGGCACTAGGCTAGTGATGATGTGTAATGACATCACATGTTATTATAAGCATTTGATGACACTAGCCTCGTGTTCGCATTAATTTACAAGCTCTCTCCTTCAGAATCTCGATTAATATTTTTTTGTAGTTATTAAATAGGCGCGATCCCTGGAAAGGTCCAACCAAAAACCATGGAACCAATAAAATATATGTAATATGGTGTTGGTACGATACTGTGTTGGTACGATCAAACACAAAAAATATTCTCGTGGTAAATTTCCGCAGATCCTATTTTGCTCCTGAAGGAATTGGATACACAATAGGTCGTATCCCGATTGCTGGCTGCGACTGCTCCACCAGGACCTACTCCTACGACGATGTGGAGGGCGACGACGAACTCGTACACTGGAATTTAACCGAAGAGGATCATCAGTATAAGGTAATAACAGGGTGAACAGATGCAACCAGCATGTCCTCCGAACAACCCATCCTCGACTCAAGTCCATTATATCCAGCAGTCAACCTTACAGATTCATTCATAAATTTTAACATGCTGTTCAGTCATAACGGGAATGTTCTCAAATATAAATTAATATTATAATATATTTGCATATTTTGCATATATAGGCATAGGTTAGGTTAGGTATTTAGGTTCTGTTGGCGATTATTTGTATTTGTAGTACGTGGTCATCTAGCTTGAATGGCTCCCAAGCCAACATACATCAGAAAACTCTTTACTTCTGAAGAATTAGAACCTGGTCAGCCAGAGCCTCCATGCTCCTTGGCATGTCCAGTAGCATATCCACTCAGCCACAAACTGTAAAGTATTGGAAAGTCATCTGATTTTTAACTCCAGTACCCGACAGCGCTCACGACTATTTTTGTGCACAGATATTTCATCAATTCACTTCAGCATACTGGGAACGCATGAGCGTCACAAATGATGGCTCATGTGGCTCAAGCATGCTGAAGTGATATGATGAAATATTTGTGCCCAAAATAGTTACCGTTAATGTCCTAGGTTGTAGTCACATTAGACCTTTTGCAGATGGATATTACATTTGTTTGCATTGACAGCATTAATTATAAGGTTGACGTTCTTTTTAATATACTTAGTTGGGTTTCTGATTATCCTCTTGAATTTGGTCTCATCTTGGAGGATTTTTTTTAGTTTGGTAACATATTCATAGGTCGGGATGAGGACGAGCTTTTTAAAAGTTTCATGACTAATCACTCCCTGGCAACTCTCGTAGTGCAATGTGGCCACAGTTTTTCATAGAACCTGGTGCATGTTCGGCCATGCTGAGTCTATAAATGTGAAAGACAGCTTGAAGGGGTCTCGAAGACTATATGTCCTAGCCCTTAATATCTCAGCAACAGCTTAATGTGTGAGTCTCGAATTTTATGTCCGACCACAAACATAACCTTATTTACTTAAAGTTGTAAAATGACATTTTTCTGTTTCTGGGAATTTATTGTAACGGACTCATACAAAACCTATATACATTTGCATACAAAAAACTAAAACCATTGCAAAAAAATTGAACACAGGATAGTAATTGTAAATGTGCTCAAACTTTGCCATGCTCAACTATTTCGAATGTTTTCATGTTTTAATACAAACAAAATATGAATTGTCTTCGAAAAGATTCCCTTGATCCTGCGAGCGAAAGAAATGACAGCTTACCCACTAAAGATGTTCGGCTCACCATGGTCGTCCCCAGCCTGGATGAAGACTAATGGCATGTTCAACGGGTCAGGCATACTCATAGCTGAGTATTGGCAACCCTGGGCCAATTACATTGTAAAGTAAGTGTTCAAGAAATAGTTAATTGTTGAGGCAATGATATGTGTGTTGCCTGATGAATGTTCAGAAATTGGGATGTATTTTTAAGAATAGATGCTGGTGTATTGATAATTCTCTGAATATTGTACGTGAACCGTAGTGGACATAAGTGAACCTTTGTCCTAAACAGAAAATATTATCAAGTTATAACTTTATAGCATGATAATCGTTAGTTTATTAAGAAAAGTATTAGGTGACGTTTCATGTCAGTTGTTTAATGTCAGATTTTTGGATGCCTATGAGGCTGAGGGAGTCGAGATGTGGGGCCTCACGCCACAGAATGAGCCACTCGGTGGTCTTACTGATGTAAGTATTTGTCAAGCCATATTTATTTCAAAATTCCAAATGTGTCCTTTACAATTCTCTTGCAAACATTGTTTTTATGATGATTGAAGCATTAAAGAAACAAGATCTTAATGTTATATAAGTTTTTTGTTTTGGCAGTGGAAAATCAACGCTATTGGATGGTCGGCTGAGTCAATGCGAGACTGGCTCAGGGATAACCTAGGACCCACGCTGGAGGCTGCTGGCTACCGTCGCCTCAAGATGATGGTTCACGACTTCAACAGGGACTCCCTAACTTGGTACATCGAGCCGGTAAGTCTTCAAAAGCACATGCCGGTGATTGCTTGCTGCTCCAGCAAAATAATTAATAAGTACATATCAATATTGCCATCTGACTTTTCAGTAGGAATATTTTATGCTTTCATCTTTAACAAAAAACTTAGTTAATTATATATGCAAAATTTTCAGACATAATGCATGAAATAGTAAGGAAGCTAAGTAATTATCAAAGAAGGCACCAAGCCATGATGACTATGTAACACCGTCGAATAAGTAAGCAAAACAAGACAAATGAGTTTTAATAACTCAATAAAAATATTCTCATCTTACAGTTAGTCAAAGGAATTCTGTTGTAGACATTTTGCAATATCTTTGGTAACACAATATACGTGGGGTCGCTGGAGTATTTTATGCTATATAAATATATGAATGGGAGTAATTGTTTGGTATGGGCCAAATATACTTTCTGTGTTCTTTCTATTTTATAATTTTTGAAGTAAAAACTCATAACGTTTCTGTGGAAAATCACTTGACCTCAACTATATTATCATACTTACCAGCGCATTCAATTAAGAGGTTGATATCAATAGGCTACGATTCTTCTTGGTGATCATCCTCAGAGTAAAATCCGTTGCCATGAGCAATAAACCGCCTTGTTAAACCACCTAGAGCGCTATCCAGATAGTTATGATGATCTGAAAGCATATTATGGTTCCAGTAACAGTCTACTTAAATAATGGCAATGTCCTCTCACAGATATGATAAAAACCCACAATTATGTAATGTGTGAAATTTATGTAATGATTTACACCAAGTCCTTCACACTCTTCTGAAGGCATTGTCAAGGGCTTAGTATGTGGTTAGCATGAGATTTACATCTCAGCGACTAATCATTTGCAATAGTTTACTTGCAAACTTGTAAGTGAACATTTGTCCTAAACACAGATTATTCTCAAAATATAACTCTATTGTATTATAAAGCGTTGGTTTAAAATATAAAAAAGTATATCTTGAAAACATTTTCTTTGAAATAGTCTGAAGAATTTGGTTTTCTGTTAAGGAAATTCAAGGGTACACAAATAGTTTTCAAATTTCATTTTTCACATTTTTTGGACAACATTACACCGTATTAGTGTAACAAACAGTAATGAAACCTAACTTAACCTAAGTAAACCTTATCCTAAAGTAACCTTAACCTAACTTAACCATGAGTAGAGAGTAGATAATAGCACTGATTACAGAGTCGTTCTAGATACATTACCGAGAGCAGATTTCCTCCCTGAGGACAGATTGACATTTTTGGCACTTCATGTATTTGTTACAACAATGACTTAATAAATTACTTTGCAGATGCTTGCGGACCCCGAGTGTGCTCAATACATCGACGGAACGGCTGTCCACTGGTATTCTGACAACATCATTTCCCCGGAAATTCTGGACGAGACCCACGCTCTCTCTCCAGAAAGGTTTATTCTGTACACAGAGGCCTGTCAAGGTGAGGAAAAAGCTGACATCCTGAATAAGTAATGCTAGTATGGAGCAGAGAGAATATTCCAAGGAGTAAACTTGTGAACACAGTAAGAATGGCATGAATGATGATATGTAGTGTCTTGCGCGGACAGTATTCCAAAAGCTGGCTTGGCAGTGCAGTCTTCACCATCTGGTTGAATGTATTCCTAACACAAAAAGCAACAATTCCCGACATTGGGGTACAAGGAATCCAGTACTTATAGGCTTATCGAGGTCCCCCACTAGGCTTACAGTCTAGACAACCTTCTGACCTTCCCCAGGATGCAACCCAAAACAGTTGCCTAACTCCAGTGTACCTATTTACTGCTAAGTAAAACAGAGACATCAGGTGAAAGGTAACATAATCATCCACGGTTTTTTCAATATCCTCCTAGCGAGCATTTGGAATATTGCCGTAATAAACGTGGACGTATTTAAGAGAAAATTGGGCAGGGTGTGTGTGTGTGTGTACTCACTTAGTTGTGCTTGCAGGGGCTTTGGCTCTTTGGTCCCGCCTCCAATAGTCAATCTACTAGTGATCAATTCCTGAGCTTCTCGAGCTCTGTCATATCTACATTTGAAACTGTGTATGGAGTCTGCCTCAACCACATCACTGCCTAATGCATTCCATCTGTTAACTCCTCTGACACTGAAAAAGTTCTTTCTAACGTCCCTGTGGCTCATGTTGGTATTTAGTCTCCACCTGTGTCCCCTTGTTCGCTTACGACCCGTGTTAAACAGTCTATTCTTATCTACCTCTCAATTCCTCTGAGAATTTTGTAGGTAGTGATCATGTCCCCCCCCTTACTCTTCTATCTTCCAGTGTCGTGAGGTGCATTCACGCAGCCTTTCCTCGTAACTCATACCTCTTAGTTCTGGGACTAAACTAGTGCATACTTCTGAACTTTTTCCAGCTTCATCTTGAGTTTGACCAGGCACTGGCTCCATGCTGGGGCGCATACTCCAGAACTGGTCTTCTTTCATATGGGTGTTCAAGGTTCTGAAAGATTCCTTACACAGGTACTGAAGGCTGTTCTGATGTTAGCCAGCCTCGCGTATGCCGCTGATGTTATTATTTTTATGTGGGCTTCAGGAGACAGGTTTTATGTGATATCAACTCCTAGATCTTTCTCTATGTCCGTAACATGAAGTACTTCATCTCCTATTCTGTATCCTGTGTCTGGCCTCCTGTTTCCACCACCTAGTTCATTACATTACATTAGTCGGGTTGAACTTTAGTACCCATTTGCTGGACCATTCATTCATTCATTCATTCATTCAGTCTAGGTCATCTTGTAGCCTCATACTATCTTCCTCCGTCTTAATCCTCCATATAATTTTGTATCATCAGCAAACAATGAGAGGAACGATTCTATACCCTCTGGAGATCATTTACATATTTCAGAAACAGTATTTTTTCCAATTACTGAACCCTGCGGGACTCCACAGGTGATGCCCCACCACTCCAAGACCTCACCCCGCACAACGACTCGCTGCCTTCTGCTACTGTAGGTACTCCCTTATCCAATGGAGTACCTTCCCTTTCACTCCTGCCTGCATCTCCAGCTTTTGCACTAGGCTCTAGTGTGGTACTGTGTTCAAAGGCGTTCTGGCAATCCAGAAAGTACTCTGGTACGGTACTGTGTGTGTGTGTGTGTGTGTGTGTGTGTTTTGTGTGTGTGTGTGTGTGTGTGTGTGTGGGTGTGTGTGTGTGGTGCTGTGTGGGGTGTGTGTGTGTGTGTGGTGTGTGTGTGTGTGGGTGTGTAGATATGTGTGTGTGTGTGTGCCAGCCTATGTGTATGTGTGTGTGTTATGTGGGTATGTGTATGTGTGTGTGTGTGTGTGTGTACTCACCTAATGTACTCACCTAATTGTGCTTGCGGGGGTTGAGCTTTGGCTCTTTGGTCCCGCCTCTCAACTGTCAATCAACTGGTGTACAGATTCCTGAGCCTATTGGGCTCTATCATATCTACACTTGAAACTGTGTATGGAGTCAGCCTCCACCACATCACTTCCTAATGCATTCCATTTGGCCACTCTGACACTAAAAAAGTTCTTTCTAATATCTCTGTGGCTCATTTGGGCACTCAGTTTCCACCTGTGTCCCCTTGTGCGTGTGCCCCTTGTGTTAAATAGCCTGTCTTTATCTACCCTATCAATTCCCTTCAGAATCTTAAATGTGGTGATCATGTCCCCCCTAACTCTTCTGTCTTCCAGCGAAGTGAGGTTTAATTCCCGTAGTCTCTCCTCGTAGCTCATACCTCTCAGCTCGGGCACTAGTCTGGTGGCAAACCTTTGAACCTTTTCCAGTTTAGTCTTATCCTTGACTAGATATGGACTCCATGCTGGGGCTGCATACTCCAGGATTGGCCTGACATATGTGGTATACAAAGTTCTGAATGATTCTTTACACAAGTTTCTGAATGCCGTTCGTATGTTGGCCAACCTGGCATATGCCGCTGATGTTATCCTCTTGATATGTGCTGCAGGAGACAGGTCTGGCGTGATATCAACCCCAAGTCTTTTTCTTTCTCTGATTCCTGAAGAATTTCCTCTCCCAGATGATACCTTGTATCTGGCCTCCTGCTCCCTACACCTATCTTCATTACATTACATTGGTTGGGTTAAACTCTAACAACCATTTGTTCGACCATTCCTTCAGCTTGTCTAGGTCTTCTTGAAGCCTCAAACAGTCCTCTTCTGTTTTAATCCTTCTCATAATTTTGGCATCGTCCGCAAACATGGAGAGAAATGAATCGATACCCTCCGGGAGATCATTTACATATATCAGAAACAAGATAGGACCGAGTACAGAGCCCTGTGGGACTCCACTGGTGACTTCACGCCAATCGGAGGTCTCACCCCTTACCGTAACTCTCTGCTTCCTATTGCTTAGGTACTCCCTTATCCACTGGAGCACCTTACCAGCTACACCTGCCTGTCTCTCCAGCTTATGTACCAGCCTCTTATGCGGTACTGTGTCAAAGGCTTTCCGACAATCCAAGAAAATGCAGTCCGCCCAGCCCTCTCTTTCTTGCTTAATCTTTGTCACCTGATCGTAGAATTCTATCAAGCCTGTAAGGCAAGATTTGCCCTCCCTGAACCCATGTTGGCGATTTGTCACGAAGTCTCTTCTCTCCAGATGTGTACCAGGTTTTTTCTCACGATCTTCTCCATCACCTTGCATGGTATACAAGTCAAGGACACTGGCCTGTAGTTCAGTGCCTCTTGCCTGTCGCCCTTTTTGTATATTGGGACCACATTCGCCGTCTTCCATATTTCTGGTAGGTCTCCCGTCTCCAGTGACTTACTATACACTATGGAGAGTGGCAAGCAAAGTGCCTCTGCACACTCTTTCAGTATCCAAGGTGAGATCCCGTCTGGCCCAACAGCCTTCCTAACATCCAGATCCAGCAGGTGTCTCTTTACCTCCTCTCTCGTAATTTCGAACTCTTCCAAGGCCGCCTGATTTACCTCCCTTTCTCCTAGCACAGTGACCTCACCTTGTTCTATTGTGAAGACCTCCTGGAACCTCTTGTTGAGTTCTTCACACACCTCTTTGTCATTCTCTGTATACCTGTCCTCGCCTGTTCTAAGTTTCAATACCTGTTCTTTCACTGTTGTTTTCCTTCTGATGTGACTGTGGAGTAGCTTTGGTTCGGTCTTGGCTTTGTTTGCTATATCATTTTCAAAACTTTTCTCTGCTTCTCTTCTCACCTGACGTACTCATTCCTGGCTCTCTGGTATCTCTCTCTGCTTTCTGGTGTTCTGTTATTCCGGAAGTTCCTCCACGCCCTTTTGTTCAGTTTCTTCGCTTCCATACATTCCCTATTATACCATGGATTCTTCTGTTGCTTCTCGGATTTTTCCCTTTGGACCGGGATGAACCTGTTTACTGCCTCCTGACACTTTTGGGTAACATAGTCCATCATACCCTGTACAGACTTATCTCTGAGGTCTGAGTCCCAAGGTATTTCACTTAGGAAACTTCTCATCTGTACATAATTCCCCTTTCGGAATGCCAGCCTTTTGATTCCTAGTTCTTTTTTGGGGAGATAATTCCTAGCTCTACCAGGTACTCAAAGTTTAATACACTATGGTCACTCATTCCCAAGGGCGCTTCCATCTTAACTTCCCTTTATATCCCACTCATTTGGTAAATATCAAATCAAGCATTGCTGGTTCATTNTTCTTGTTCTCCTCTGCTTTCTATGTGTATTATGACCTTGTTTTATGTGTTATTGTAATTTGGGTATTGTTTGCCTGTTTGCCGCTTTTTGTTTATTGATGTTTTTGTACTGTGCTGTCGGTCCTTATGGCCGGTGGTTTGTTTGTTTTGCTCATTTTGTTTTCTTATGTAAATTTTATTGTATTTATTGCTTATACTTGCATGCTTGCATGTAAAAATAAATTAAAAAAAAAAATGTGAAATATATGCTAATGGCTGTATCTCTACTCATAGAAAAGCTACGGCAGCCACCGCAGTCTTAATGAACAGCCAAAGTTCTATGCTCCTCATAGATACTAAACAAGATATGTCTATCTGAAGAGTTGTAGAATCTAGAATTAGTGCACTCGTGCACTCATGTCAAAAGTGCACCCTGACGGCTTGCGCTCCACCACACAGTCTAGAAACTAGCTGGTAATCCTTCGTTTCACAACAACCATATTTTCTCCACCACTGACCCAGTACCATCATATCAACTCCATCACTGACCCAATACCCCCATATCATCTCAACCACTGCCCCAGTACCACCATATTATCTCCACCACTGCCCCAATACCACCATACTAATATTACAGCCCCCGTGGTGTAGTGGTTAAGACGCTTGCCTGGCGTTTCACGAGTGCTTTGTCCTGGGTTCGTATCCTGGCTGGGGAGGATTTACTATGCGCAAATCCTTAACTGTAGCCTCTGTTTAACTCAACAGTAAAATGGGTACCTGGTTGTTAAACGATTCTTCGCGCAGGTCGTATTCCATAGAACATAGGATTAAGGACTTGCCCGAAACGCTACGCGTACTAATGGCTGTACAAGAGTGTAAGAACCCTTGTATATATATATATATATATATATATTATAATATATATATATATATATATATATATTATATTATATTTATATATATATATATATTATATATATATATATATATATATTACATATATATATACATATATATATACATATATATATTATATATATATATATGTACAATATATATATATATATATACATATATATATATATACATATATATATTATACATATATATGTACAATATATATATATATATATATATATATATATATATATATATATATATATATATATATATATATATATATAATCTCTACCACTTCCCTAGTCCCACCACATCATCACCACCACTGCCCCCTCACAACTACCTCATCTCCACCATTGCCCTCAACAATGACTCATCACGTATCATCTAACCAGCTCCACATGTTATCAACAATACTCCTTCCGTAAACTAATCAAGTACACTCATGTGTGCACAATTATGAGTCTTCTCGTCATTATTACTTTATTATTGCAATTTATGATTATTATTATTGTTATATTTATATTTATAATTATTATTATTATTATTATTATTATTATTATTACAGAATGCAACCCTCGGTCCTTTGGATACGACAGTGTGGTGTGTGTCTGCAACGCGACCTACTGCGACCAGCCGGGCATCATAGACTTCCCTGAAGAAGGCAGCTTCACCGTCGTCACCTCCAGCAGGGACGGCCTCAGGTTCAACGTGGAGACCTTCCCCGTCTCCAGCGAGGCCGACCCTGGTATGTGGTCCATGTAGGGAGGGACCGAGAGTCTCTGGGGCCTATACAAAAGGGTTAGTTGATCAGGACTGCCATCAAGCAATTTCATGTTGACGATAATATTTTTAAATCCTAGTAGACTGAAATAATAATGTTCTCGGACTTTTTGTTTTGTTTGGTAGGGGAAAGGGGGGAGGAGCATACACTAGCATTCACATCTACATATTTCCTCGGTCATATTAACCCATTCTTAAAATTGTGGGTGTTACACATTTTTTATGTTTTATATACACGAACTAAATCCGTGAGAGACTAGCTGTCTGCTAATCTCACTTAGGGGAAGAATGAGAGCTTTCACATCATTCTTGATTAAAGATCCTAATTACTTTAAATTAAGGCTGTATTTATTTTTGAGTAATATATTCACAAATTAAATGTGTGAAAGAATTTAGCTGCCCACGTCCAAATAGTTCATGACCGGGTACACGGTACAGCTGTCATGGGTGTTAATGAGCAGGTACAAGGTACAGCTGTCATGAGTGTTAATGAGCAGGTACACGGTACAGCTGTCATGGGTGTTAATGAGCAGGTACATGGTACAGCTGTCATGGGTGTTAATGAGCAGGTACAAGGTACAGCTGTCATGAGTGATGACAACAATCATACGGCATACCTATTTAACCTTTACCTAAAACAGGAGTATTTGCCCCTGTGGCGAGGTGGTAACACACTCGCCTGGTGTTTCGCGAGCGCTTTGGACTGGGTTCGTATCCTGGCTGGGAAGAATTTACTGGGGGATTTACTGAGGATTTACCAATCATTAACTGTTATGGCGGAATTTTGCTCTTTCATATAATAGTATTCAATGATTTATGACGACCATTAAAGTTGTTATGGGCTCAGAGAACCAGTGATCTATGGATCTCAAATAATAAAGTTAATAATTAATTCAAAATGAATTTAGAGAAGTGAACTGAACAACTTTTAATTAAGGTAGAGCAATTCCCCTTCACACCTCCTGGGGGGGGGGTAAATTCTATAATATTAATCTACATATAATCTTGAAATAACATGTTCATAAATCATTACAAATAAATAAAGCATGGGGTTATATGCTAACAACTAAATAGAAACAGTTAACGGCTTAGCTGCCAAAGTTGAACGTAGATTACGTCCAGCAGCTGTGACCAGTGTCACGATTCGCCCCCTTCCTTCATATATGGTCAGGGTTATTCCCGCGGCTCTTTACCCCCTCCGTACCTGGGCGCCACTGCTCGCCAAGGGGCCCCCCCAGTCAACCAAGGGCTGGCCTTGAATAGCACCCCTGGCGAGTGGAGAAATCCAACCTCACCTCTGTTGCTCTCGGTCGGACTTGCCCGCCGTGACACTGGGGAATTATACGGGTAAAGCCTTACCTCATCAATCAAGGTCGCCAGCTGGGTGCTTGCGCTCGTGTCCAGCAACACTTCTCAGTAGTCTTATTCGTTTTCATAAATCAAGGATTCAATATCAGATGCAGTGCAGTGCGATATAAATGATTTAATCAGATAGTCCTAGAGATGAAGGTTTACTCAAACACATATTAAAATTGATGCTTAGTTTACTGAGGAAAATTACATTGATTCCGCATGATGGAATGATATACGAGGAGCTGGCAGATGGCGCCAACACCCCTGACCCGCCTCTGGCAACACAATCAGCTGGATGATTCAGAAGCTCGCTCCTGGCCTCTTGAATCCGGCCACTTCCTCCAGCTGCCCAAAATGTTACTACACCCACGTACATATATATATTAGCTCATGCATACATGAGTTACCTGGCTCCTAGCCTAACTCTACCCATAGGTGTTGATAACAGAGACAATGCTTACGACATCAAAGATATTCTAGCTCACCTATTCAAGGGGTAATGGGAGGGAAATTTATCTACCTTTAATTCTTTCTGCTACGAAGCCGGCCTATCCTCTGGCGAGGGTCGTCAGAGTCCTCGGTCCTGGCGTTCGGTCTTCCGTTGATCAGGTTCCACACACGAGGTCCCCAGTTGGCTCGTAGATGCGCGTCCTTGCCGTACCCACACTCTGCAGACAGGTCCTCCTCCTCTTTCTGAGGCGTTAGAGATAGGTCCCCATGCACGTTATCCTCTTCCTCCCTTCGCTGGAACTGTGGACAAAACTTACAGTCCGGACCAGCGTCTCCTTCTCAAAACTCCAGTGAACTTGGCCCATCCGCAGCTGTCCGCCTGATGTGTTTGAACTTGGCCCGCAGGGGCGTCCTCACACCCCGCCCAACGTTCTCCTCAGCCGCAGACTGTCAGTAACAGAGCTCTTGGTGCTCCAATACCAGCCAACTTGCATCTATGCACCCTACAGGAGTCAGATGATCTCTCACGACGCCTTCGGTATCAGAACGGCTGCTTGGGTCCACTGGTTGGGGCTTCCCAGCCTCCAAATCGGGAGCTTATTTGAGCGTGTCCGCTCTCTATGACGGGCCGTGTCGTACTGAACCCGCAGGGGCGCCTGCCGCCCGGAGTTCTCTGCCTCATGACGTCACACCGCCCGAGGGTTCCTCCTCATTGGTCAATGATGTCACGTGACTTTACATGACCAATCAACAGTCGGCAAGCGTCACGCTCCCTTGGCGGGAAATGGAATACCTCGGCGCCATCTTGTAACACAAAAGGGCATAAGCTACTTGCAAAACCAAACTAAAACGGCAAATTCACTGTGAATACGAAAACGTTCCATACCTTCATATATATCAAAATGTTCCCTGAACATCAGAGAGCTGTAATGTCCCTTTAACTCAACACGGTAATAATCATTGTAATATCTCGTGAATCACTTCACTAAATTGAAGTATCTGTACATTCCTCTTTCTCTCTTCACTTAATAACCCAGCTCAACTCTGTTACAGTCCAGTATGACCCCTCACTGGACTGCCACGAATATAAACTGAATATTAACTGAGGAAGGTAAAACAATACATTAATAAACACTGCCACCATCTTCCCGTCCAACCATACCTGAATGTGTCTATCACCGATTCCCCCAGGAAGGCAAGGGATCAGTAATCAATGTTTGGGATTCGTTTGTTTAATTTACTTTGCTTATTTCAATCCAAGAGCAACTTTAACATTTACTAAATGGAGGAGAACATGGGGTTTCCAATTCAACACATAAAAATGACAAGGTAGAGAAAATATATCAAAGGGGAGTTAAGTGAATACCACTGGATAAGTTATCACATTTATTGTATGAATCATGTAAATTAAGACAATTTGGATATATACCCTATTCTATTCCCCTAGAGGCATGATGGATATCTACTAAGGACATGAAACAAGTGCACAATACCTTAAATAACACACTACGGCCAAGATGTTGATGGCGGCCCTCAGCCCCTTTGGGTGCGGGCTGGCAGCCCTCCAGTCCCAAATCACTCCCAAGACACACTAAATGAATTTTTGTTTTACCAGCTTATTGCTGGGAAGGATTACACCTCCCACCATCTAATACAGCCCCAGGGCTCCAACTATTATTTTGGCAATGGGGAGCCGGTCGGCCGAGCGGACAGCACGCTGGACTTGTGATCCTGTGGTCCTGGGTTCGATCCCAGGCGCCGGCGAGAAATAATGGGCAGAGCTTCTTTCACCCTATGCCCCTGTTACCTAGCAGTAAAATAGGTACCTGGGTGTTAGTCAGCTGTCACGGGCTGCTTCCTGGGGGTGGAGGCCTGGTCAAGGACCGGGCTGCGGGGACACTAAAAAAGCCCCGAAATCATCTCAAGAAATTATCTCAAGATAACCATTTTACACTTAGGCCTGAGGTCTGGCTCTCTAGGGCCAATAAGGACTTGGCCCTTATCTCCCGCCAATCATCTTCCCTGAGGTGCCGTGGGAGGCTACATGAATTCCTGAAGATTGAGTCAGTACTCCCCGGCTATGTGGTGGGGACAAGGTACCACTGTATTGGATACCCGCCACTAGTGCACCTCCGGAGCAATGTTTACCAAAACTGATAATTTATGTTCAAACCCGTCTCCAGCAAGATAAAGGGTAGGGACATTTGACTCGACTGGTATGGGGAAGGGACCGTTGAGAGGGGAGAGAGAGGGAATGAGAGGGGGAGAGAGGGGAAATCCGAGTGGGGAGGATTGAGTGGGGACGCAAGGTATCACAGAGGTCGGCTGCACGATCACCCCTCAGGTCAACTCCTTGGACCTTGACAAATGGGCGACAGGGGGGGTGAAGGGGGAAGGCGAATGACGGGTAAGGGGAGGTGAGAAAGGGAGAAGGGAAGAAGGAAGGAGGGGAGAGGGGAAGGGAGAACCAATGATCTGAGCACCAGATCATACAAC
>WNGS01142304.1:10936832-10957492 GCA_020271785.1 Procambarus virginalis | reverse complement strand
TACAACTCCATTGTAATATCCATATACCATCAATATCCCGACAGTACCAAATAAATCCCGTCCTTCGCGGTCAACTGTTAGACTAGATAGCGGAACAACCGACGGAGCTAACTGTCCGACACCACCGTAATTCCGTTGCTAGACAATCTACTACGCCATCCCTCAGTAACTCTTGGTACCTTCATGGTTGTACCGTAGAAATCTAGCGATTGGGTCGCCTAGCACGCCCTCAGGGATAAATAATTAGCGTCCTAACACTTCCCCGCTCAGACAATTCGAAACCTAGAATTGTTGTTGCAAAGTCACCATGCAACACCCTTGTCCGTAGTTGCAGAGGGTCGAGAAAAAGTCCCCTGTCCAACTACCCAAGGCGGGCTCCACACTTAACTGCCTGCTAGCGCATACTTAAGTGCCTGTAATAAACCTTGCCAGCCTCTCAAGACCCTAGAATCGCCTACTCTATGCGAATCGCACCACATAGGATTACCGTCGACTCTATCTCATGGGCCCTGGCTGCACTCTCACCACACAGCATAACCGAACGGACAGACGCGTGAGGCTTCATTAATCGTCAAGAAATTATTGAAACACACCGCTGCTACCATTGTAATTCCCTTTAACTCTAACACGGTAATACATTGTAATATCTCGTGAATCACTTCACTAAATTGAAGTATCTGTACATTCCTCTTTCTCCTCTTCACTTAATACCCCAGCTCAACACTGTTACAGTCCAGTATGACCCTACACTGGACTGCCACGAATATAAACTGAATATTAACTGAGGAAGGTAAACAATACTTATATAACACTTGCCACCACTTCCCGTCCAACCATACCTAAATGTGTCTATCACGATTCCCCCCAGGAAGGCAAGGGATCAGTAATCAATGTTTGGGAATTCAGTTTGTTTAATTACTTTGCTTATTTATATCAAAGGGCAACTTTAAATTTCTAAATGGAGGAGAACATGGGGTTTCCAATTCAACACATAAAAAATGACAAGGTAGAAAAATATATTAAAGGGGAGTTAAGTGAATACCACTGGATCAAGTTATCCCATTTATTGATGAATCATGTAAATTAAGACAATTTGGATATATACCCTATTCTATTCCCCTAGAGGCATGATGGATATCTACTAAGGACATGAAACAAGTGCACAATACATTAAATAACACACTACGGCCAAGATGTTGATGGCGGCCCTCAGCCCTTTGGGTGCGGGCTGGCAGCCCTCCAGTCCCAAACACTCCCAAGACACACTAAATGAATTTTTTTTTACCAGCTTATTGCTGGGAAGGATTACACCTCCCACCATCTAATACAGCCCCAGGGCTCCACCCATTATTTTGGCAATGGCCAACCATTTTACACTTAGGCCTGATGTCTGGCTCTCTAGGGCCAATAAGAGACTTGGCCCTTATCTCCCGCCAATCATCTCCCTGAGGTGCCGTGGGAGGCTACATGAATTCCTGAAGATTGAGTTCAGTACTCCCCGGCTATGCGGTGGGGACAAGGTACCACTGTATTGGATACCCGCCACTAGTGCACCTCTGGAGCAATGTTTACCAAAACTGATAATTTATAGTTCAAGCCCGTCTCCAGCAAGATAAGGGTAGGGACATTTGACTCGACTGGTATGGGACGGGACCAGTTGAGAGGGGAGAGAGAGGGGAATGAGAGGGGGAGAGAGGGGAATGGAGAGGGGAAATCCGAGTGGGGAGGATTGAGTGGGGACGCAGGGTATCACAGATCGGTCGGCTGACACCCCCTCAGGTCAACTCCTTGGACCTTGACAAATGGGCGACAGGGGGGGGGTGAAGGGGGAAGGCGAATGACGGGTAAGGGGAGGGGAGAAAGGGAGAAGGGAAGAAGGAAGGAGGGGAGAGGGGGAGAAGGGAAACCAATGATCTGAGCACCAGATCATTACAGAGCGTTAAGGTTGCAGAGATATGACTCTTGATGCTGGGACAGGAAAGATATGGGGTGGGACACCGTCGTACCAGTCTAATCCTGTCCAAGTCGGTTATCTCTGGCGACACGTGATTCTACAGCCCGACTTACAATTTCCTTGCAGATAACTCCATGCTGAAATATTAATTACATGTAATTTCCACTTCAGAGTATATATTGATACATTTAATCAAGTAATTAATGTGGATAGGGTATAAGAGTTACACTCACAGGAGTTATTAGGTTTGCATACAACGTAATGACAGGGGGACCAAATCTAAACATAAAGTAATGGCCAAAACAATTTGTTAATGATACTCATTCCTGCTGAACGTAGTGTCCGTAATCTAGTGAAGCTGTCCACTGTCGATTCAATATCAAGCTCGTTAATGTACGGATGCTCCTCAATTTGGTCGATAATAATAATGATATGGCACTACGGGCTCACCATAGCCCGTGAAAGACTTGGGTAAATACTGGTTCGGTAACAGGGTTGTTGATTTGTGGAACCAATTACAGTGTAATGTGGTGGAGGTGGGATCCCTCGATTGTTTCAAGCGAGGGTTGGACATGTATATGAGTGGGATTTGGTGGTTATAGATAGGAGCTGCCTCGTATGGGCCAATAGGCCTTCTGCAGTTACCTTTGTTCTTATGTTCTTATGTCATCAGTTACCTTTATTCATATGTTCTTATGTAAATTGTATTCACTGGAAAGGCGAAGAGTTAAGGGTGACATGATAGAGGTTTACAAGTGGATGAATGTACACAACAAAGGGGATATTAATAGGGTATTAAAAGTAACAACACAAGACAGAACACGAAACAATGGGAATAAATTGGATAAGTTTAGATTTAGGAAAGACCTGGGTAAAAACTGGTTCAGTAACAGGGTTGATTTGTTGAAAGCAGTTATCGCATAACGTTTTGGAGGTAGGGTCCCATGATTGTATGATGCGTGGGTTGGACACGTGGGATTGGGTAGTTATAACTAGCTGCTTCGTATGGGCAAATTAATGTAGGCATTCTGCAATTACCTTTATTCACATGTTCCTAACGTTTAACGTTTATTTCGTTAAACGTTATGTTTAACCAATATAAAAAACAATAAACAAATGAACAAATGTGTAAAAAAAATAACATTTTTCAGCCACGTTATTGTGACTTCATCTGCATATGTTGCTTAAGAAGGATCCCTAGATTGTTTCAAGCTTAGGTTAGACATATATATGAATAAGATTGGGTGGAAATAAATAGGGGCTGCTATGTATGGGCTAATAGGCCTTCTGCAGTTACCTTTATACTAATGTTCTGATGTGGTCTGAGATATAGTGTCTGAAATTGTCTGATTTTTTTTTCGTGAAGATCAAATCTAGAGTATTTTCGTTCCTAGTTGGCTTTGTTTTCTTCTGGTAATGCGAACATTTGTCACAAAATCTAAGTAGTTCCTGTGGTTGGCTATTTCCAAGATGATTTCTTGTTATAATGTTAATGTTTGATGTTCACCATCTTAAACTGGGTAGAATGAAGTCTTCCATGAAGATAACATTTGGCACCTTTCCTTTTTGGATTATCAAGGCAGTTCTTAGTTTATTTATCTGAATATATATTCTAAAAATATCAATTGCAGATCGTTATTGTTCATCTGCAGTTGTTAAGCTCCACCCACCCTTCAACTCACCAATCACTTGTCTTCGCTCATGTTGGAAATTAATTAAGAAATGACAGCCACCGGTCAGGTCAGGAGTCGTAGGGTAGCCTACTTAAGGCCTTCCCTCGTCTTATGTTTCACTATTCCAGTTCCTGGTCTACCAAGCGCTTCAGCCAACATTCAAACCAATCATGGCATCAACAACGCTTGCCGCTTTCATTTTGCTGCTCCTGGCTGCGTGTAGTAATACTCGGGTTCTGATACAGCAGCCTCACGAAGTTTCTGCTGGTGCGGAAGTTGAGAGTTCCGGGAAACTACCAAATATAATAATCGACATCTCTGAGGATTATGACGGTAGAACATTTTCCAGCGTCATTTTGGAGAAGGTGCATTGGCCTACAGCTTCCTCAGAGACCTCAACTAGCAAATTTGAGGAGGAAAAGCCAAGCGCACGCCTTCTGCTCTCTTTTCGGGATGACCGTGACTTTGGCGATGATGCAATTTCTAACGATAGCAGTCAACTACCCGCTCGTTCCATTCAGTTCTACAGTCCAAAAGACAACACTTCCATAACAGTGTCTTCAGAGCAGCCAATATTCCAAAACTACAGTTTGACGATACCTGATATGCTAGTTCTTAAAGTCGTCACTAGGCCACTCTCGTCTTCCAAGCTGGCTGTAAACTCCAGCTCAGCAACAGTCAACAAGAGATTCTACCTAGAGGCAGACTTTGCTTCCTCCAGCAGCGAAGATCACAAACATTTAGACAGATACTTAGTGAACGTTAACCAGATTTCACCCTCCACTGCCTCAGCTGATGACCAAGGCTCTAGCAACAGTTATGTTGTCAAAGTGATCAAGGATTCCCCTGACGACTGTGACTCGACCCCAGATGACTGTGCCAACCACCTCCCCGGCCGAGACAAGAGACAGGCGGCCCTCACAGCCATATACGCCACTCAAGCCTCACTTATTATTTTTGTTTCCGCCATTGTTTCTCTTCTAATGTATTTCTAAGCTTTATTTATTATCAATTTGTATTATATAGGATGAAACTTTTCAGATTTTGTGCCTTGCTTATCTATAGGCTATAGATAAGCAAAAACCTTATAATTACTATATAGTATTGTGTAGTATATACACCTCTAACGTGTATGTGTAGACAAGTGTCCAAAATAAAATTACTCTAAGAAACCCAATCTTTAATAAAACCTACATGCCAACATACCAACAAATTATGTAACAATTTTTTTGTTGGTTTCAAATTTGGCATTTTCAAAATAATTCAGTTCATATTTGACAACTATTATAATTTCTTGACTTCAAACTACATTGTGGTATTTAACATGTCATCATCAAATGGAACTCAAAACAATGGATATATGACGTAAATAATATGATGAATAAATATTTAAATGATGTAGGCGTGGGTCAGTAATTCTTCTGGGCTTCAATATTAGTCAGGGGAAAGTCGAAAATTCCGGGAAACTTTCTTAATTAAGACTGCTCATAGGACAGTTGATAGAGCATCAACGTCACACGCGTGTGGTCTACGGTTCGAGACCCATACAGCCCAGGTGAATGTAAGAATAATATTAATGGGATGTTGTTGTTGTTGTTTAAGATTCGCTACTCAGAACAATAAGTTCCAGTAGCACGGGCTATGGTGAGCCCGTAAGTGGAGGCTCTTTGGAGCCATTATCTGTACCAGTATCTGATACTAGAGATCTGGCGATGGATCGGGGTCTTCATGCTGGTTTTCAGCCTGGAGGGCTGGCTATACCAGTTATGGAGCTGGTGTGATTAGTGTCGACCTCTAGGTTTTCCGTTTTTTCTTTGCCTGCGACTTTGGCTGAGTAGTGCTGTCGTTGGAGTTTGGTGACGTGGCCTCCATGAGGAAGTCTTGAACCTTGTATGTGTCGTATTTGTGATGCGGCGCTGGAGCTCCTACTATGATTTCCTCGTCTGAGGAGTCCGTAACCTCCGTAGTGGGTGTTTTTGTCTTTCGCAGCCTTAGGTAGGCTTAGGTGTCGTTGATTGGTGGTTGTAGCTATTTCAGGAGCGCTGGTGGTGCTGTTATCGTTTGTAGACAGCACGTCTGCTAGCGCGGCTGCTGAGACTGTGATGGTAGGAGTGTTGGGAGCTGGAGAAGGAATTACCTCTGTTTGTGTCGCCCGGGTCATGGGCGGTTCTGGAGTCGGTGTTGAAGTTGACCGCACGGTCGTCCTGGTGGTAGTCTCCGGAGTGGTAGAGGAGGCAGTGAGATTTACGCTAGTGGCTATGATGGGGGCCAGGCCATTGTCTATGTATAATGCGTTCAGTTCACTAACAAAGCGCTGGTTGTCAGGTCCTGCAAGCCTTTCCGCTAGTTTAAGAAGACCAGGGATAATGCCTGCACGTGATGCAGGGGGCTGTGAAGGAGCCTGTGGGACCTTGGGTCCCCAATGAGAAGGCTGTGTCGCCTGCTGGGAGGAGCCACATGTTGGTAAGACCGGAAAGTCTTCTGGTCGATTAGTGAGAGCTAAGGTGGTGGGTTGAACGCTTAGGGCTCTTGTCGAGGAGGTAGAAGGGTTGTTTCTTTTGGCTTCAACCTGGGCCTTGATGCTTTCCTGTCTGCGGGGGCAGCGGTAGGAAATTGCGGGGTGATTGCCATCACAGAGCAAGCAGCGATGGACTGTTGCCTTGCATATGGAGTAGTGATGGTCCAGTGCGCACAGGCTGCACCTCTGGGCAGGGTGTTGACATTTGTTGGTCGGGTGGGAGAGCTCGTAGCACTTAAAGCACTGCTGGATCTCATGGTATCGTTCCTTTTTTATTTGGTGGGGTGGTATTTTTAGGCCGAAGCAGTAGAATCCTTGTGTAGCAGCGTGGGTGGCCGCAGCTATGGTGGTGAACGTAATCTTCATTGATGTTTTGTCGGTGTTGCAGAACTCCAGGTTGAATACCGACAGGTTTGGATTTTCGGCCTCGATATTGACCATGATATGATGTTGAGGTCGGTCAGAAATCCACTGGCTGGTCCTGCTGGTAAAAACAGTTCTTCCGGCCAGGAACTGACGTGGGAAGTGAAGATGTAGGAGGTGCTCTTTGCGAAGGAGGACATCGTTAGTGAGGAGTTTTTCTAGCTCTTCTTCACATGAAAAGTAGAGCACGATATCTTCACCTTCCTGACTAATGTCAGCGGGTTTGAGGCCAGTTACGTCCTTCAGGACCTTTAAAATATTGCTTTTTCGGATAGCATGGCCGTCAAGTGGATTAGCTCTGACCTTAGACGTTTGGGTCGCATTGTGACCCAAATACTGCGCCTTGTGAATGTGTTGGCGGGAGATGTCTCTCCCATCCACCCATTTAATGGGATATTAATGGGGGTAATAAAAGTATCAACACGAAACAATTGGTATAAATATGATTAAGTTTAGATTTATAAGTATTTGAACAGAGTTTTAAAATGGTCAAATGATTGGCAGGTACAGTTTATTGCTGACAAATGAAAGGTTTTGAGGCTAGGTACGAGATACGAGCCAGATGGTGTTGAGATTGAGAAGTCTGACTGCGAAAGGGATCAATGAGTTATGAATAGTAAGAATTTAATACCCAAAAATCAATGCATAAATGTTCGTAATAAAGCAAATAGGACACTAGGATTTATTAGTAATAAGACACCTGGTGTTGTTCATATTTATCTTGCTGTTGTTGTTGTTTTAGATTCAGCTACTCAGAACAAAAACTTCCAATTAACCTGGGTTATGGTGCAACCCGTTCTTGCACTTGCTTATAGTCAATATTGGCTTATTTAATAAGTGCATATGTGACATACTAATTGATTGTAAATATTTTAGTTTACCTTGAAAAGCTTCATAGAAAACACCGACCTCATCTAACCTTCTTAGTATGTCAAGATAAGCATCTTATTGCTTCTTAATTACAATTATTACTTACCTATACCGTTGATAGGTTAAGTAATAATGTATGTTAAGATAAGCATTTATTGCTTCTTAATTACAATTATTACTTAACCTATACCGTTGATAGGTTAAGTAATAATTGTAAATAAGAAGCAATAAGATGCTTATCTGAACATACTAAGAAGGTTAGATGAGGTCGGTGTTTTCTATGAAGCTTTTCAAGATAAACTAAAATATTCACAATCAATTAGTATGTCATATATGCACTTATTAAATAAGCCAATATTGACTATAAGCAAGTGCGAGAACAGGGTGAGCCCGTAAATGGAGGCTCTTTGGAGGCATTATCAGTATCAATGGCTGATACTAGAGATCTGCTGATGGATGGGGTCTTCATGGTGGTTTTCAGACCTGGGAGGGCTGGCTCTACCAGCCAGTCATGGAACTGGTGGGGTTAGTTTAGACTTCTTGGTCTTCGCTTTTTTCTTTGCTGAGACTTTGGCTGAGCCGTGCTGTAGTTGGAGTTTGGTTAGGTGGCCTCCATGAGGAGGTCTTGTTCTGAGTAGGTGTCGTATTTGTGGTGCGGTGGTGGAACTCCAACTCCTACTAAGATTTCCTGGTCTGAGTAGTCCATAACCTTCGTAGTTGGTGTTTTCGTCTTTCGCCTCGCAGCTTGAGGTAGGCGCAGGTGTCGGGGACTGATGGTAGAAGCTATTTCAAGAGCATTGGTGGTGTTGTTAGCATTTGTAAATAGCATGATTGCAATTGCGGCTGCTGAGATGGTGATGGTAGGAGTGTTGGGAGTTGGAGAGGGAAATTCCTCTGTTTGTGCCGCCCAGGGTCTTAGGTGGTTCTGGTGTCCGTTGAAATTGACCTCGTTTTCGTTCTGGTGATAGTCTCCGGAGTGGTAGTGGAGGCAATGAGACTTGCGCCAGGGGCTATGATGGGGTCCAGGCCATTGGCTAGGTAAAATGTGTTCAATTCACTGACAAAACGGTGGTCTTTTGATTTGGCTCTCCGCTAGTATTAGGAACCGACAAACCTTCACACGAATCTGAAATTTGACTCGAGCCACCCACTAGCCTTGAAGAAATCGCTACCCTACTCACTTGGACTCAGACTGAAGAGGATTAACAGCAAAGAAGAGACGCTATATTCCCAGCTTGATGACCTATGGGATATGTTCAGGAACAGAGACTACCCAGAGACAATAATACATGCGACCCAGGAGAAACTCAGAGAAAAAACAAGGGTAGAACTACTCAGACCTAGAACACAAGAAGTGGAAGACAAGAGATGGATTCTCCCGACCCTTTTCTTCCCCGGCCTTGCAGCACAGCTTAAGATAAAACTCCAGGAAGTATGGACATGGATGAGGAAAACGTACAGTGAACATCCATCCTGGGCAAAATTCCCACAAAACCCTCCCATGATCGCCTGGAGGCGAGGTAAGTCTATAAAGGACCACCTTGTTAGAGCAGCTGTGCAGGTAGATCATCTCAACCGAACTGGGGGAGAGGACCAGCCCCAGGTTACAGTTCAAAGAAATGAAACTTACCTACCCTAACCTGACACAGGTTTGGTGTGCGATCTGCGTGGAGTATGCAGAGTGGTTAGGGGAAGGGGGCCTACAAGTACAAGCTAATCTACTAAGACTTTGGATAAAGCCTACATGTGACAGAAGGGGCTGCAAAGGAGCCTGTGGGGTCTTGGGTCCTCAGTGTGAAGGCCGGGTCACCTGGTTGGAGGAGCCACTTTTTGGTAAGACTGGAATATCTTCTGGTCGGTTGGAGGGAGATGGGGTGGTAGGTTTAGCGCCTGAGGCTCTGGTCGAGGAGGTAGAAGGATTTTTTCTTGGCTTAAACCTGGGCTTTTAGAAAACTAAAAATACAGCTCCAGGCGAGGACATAAATCACTTACAACATGCTAGCCAAGAATAGGAGAAAAGGGTGAAGAAGCCTTCTTAAGGTAAGATCGTCGACATAGAGCGGAGAAGACGCCAGAGGGAAGGAAAGAAGATCATTGAGGGCAACTAGAAAAAGAATAGTGCTCAGAACACTACCTTGGAGTACACTCTCATATTGCTTAAAAGGGGCAGAGAGTGTTGTACCAAGCCTCACTCAGAAGGAACGACGAGAGAGGAAGAGAGGGAGATTACCACGAAGGCCAAAAGAATGAAGTTAGGACAGAATATGATATCTCCAGGTGGAATCGTAGGCATTTTCTAGTTCAAAAAGGACTGCAATAATGGAGGTCTTCGCAGCAAAAGCAGTACGAATACAGACCTCCAAGTTCACCAGGACATCTGTTGTGCTGCGGCACTTGTGAAAAACAAATTGAGAAGGGGAGAGGTGGTGATAGTGTTCTTAGAACCGCATCAGGCGAACGTTCAAAGAGTTTGCAGAAACAACTCATAAGGGCAACATGGCGGAAGTCCTTAGGGGATGTCCCGAGAGACCCTGGTTTCCGAACAGGGAGGACAATGGCATGGAGCCAGTCCTCAGGGACTGACGACGACTCCCAGACCCAATTATACAGACTCAGTAAATACTGAGACATGCACGGAGTGAGATGGCGAAACATCTCATAATGAATGCCATCGGAGCCCGTCGCCGTAGAACCATAAAAGGCCAGGGCAGACTGAAGTTGAGAGAGAGTGAAGGGATCGTTATAGGGAAGGATAGGTACAGAAATTGAAAGGACGAGATTCAAGAATAGGCTTACGAAGAAGGAAAGATTAAGGAAGATGAGAACCAGAGCTAACAGATGAAAAGTGGGAACCCAGGTCGGTTGCGACCTGCAACAGGTCCACCTCAGGAGTAACACGGAGGTGAAGGACCGTTGAGACATCGGGAACGAACTGATCCACTATCTTGCGGATACGCTTCCAGATCAGCGGCAGAGGAGTTTCAGACGTAATGGTGGAGGTACAAGACATCCAACACTCACGTTTAGCTGTATGGATGGTCCTACGGGCCACCACACTCGCCTTCCAAAACAAAACAAAAGGCAGCGTCGAAGACGGTGTCATGAAAAAGGAGGAGGGAAGGCAGAATGGAGAGGTTGGAGATAGTAGCACGGAGGGTAAAGAGGCGCCAGTCAGCTTCGGCAAACCGCCACCTAGGGAAGGAGAGGGGAGAGTGAAGAGAGAAAAAGGTAACAAGGATGGGGAAATGGTCACTGCTATGGAGGTCATCAAAAACCCGCCACACGAAATCTAAGTAAAGAGACAACAAGCAAAGAGAAAGATCAAGACAGGAAAGGGTGCCAGTCCAAGAGTCCAAATGAGTGGGCTCACCAGATTTCAGAAGAGAAAGGGAAGAAGAGAGGTTCGAGAAGGCGACCCTCAGAATATCACCCCAAAGGGTATGTCGACAATTGAAATCACCCAGTTCAGAGTTCACACAGGCCCTGGCAAGGAGTTCAATAGGTGTTTAAGATTGGGTAGAGAAAGCGGGACATTTGGGGGGAGATAAATGTAACAAACCGTTTACCATTTATGCACAAAGATACGAGCAGCAGAACATTGAAGAGGCAATGGAAAAAGCAAGGGGACGAAGGGAATATCAGAGTGAATCAAGAGAGCAGAAGAGTTATGGGTCCCAGCAAAAGCTTGGGGGGGGGGGAGAGAGGAATAGCCACGGAAGCGACCAGGACGAGCACCAAGCATCGGCTCCTGGAAACAGACACAAAGGGGCAAAAACTATGAAATTAGAAGTTGGAGTTCAAGGAAATTGGCGTAATATCCACGAATGTTCCATTGAAGAATAAACATCGACAAAAAGAGAAAGGATAGCTACAGAGAACAATGAAGAAACAAAGGTGAAAAAGGAACACAGCACATTAAAGAAGCTCAGGGTCAGGATCAGGGTTAGCGAAGTCTGGGTTAGGGGGCATGGGTAAACTGAGTAAAGATGGAGGGAAGAGAGCGGGAGGACAGACCAGAGGCGGACGAGCAGGGTCCGGAGGAGGAGGAGGAGACAACCGAGAGGGGTGGTCAAGGACAGCAGGAGGGGGAGGGGCAGAAAGAGGGGAGTGCACCTCAGCAAGAACAGCAACCGAGAGGGAAGCAGGGGCAAAAGAAACCTCCATAGCAGGAACAGGGGGGCTCGACCACCGAAACGGGAGGGAATGGAACGATAGAGTCAGAGGTAGGGGACGAGGAAGAAAGCAAAGCCTTCTTACCCGCCGGGGAGGAGGAAGGAGTTAAGCCAGGCTTTCGCTTCTGACTCAAAGAGACGGGTGTCCCAGCAGCAACGTACTGGGCAACAGACTCGGGCGTCTCAACAGGAGAAGAAGAACGAGAGCGAACAACATGATGATCTGTGGGAGAGTGATGGACAGACAGGCCCGCACAGACAGGCGGTGTGGAGAGCTAAGAGACGCAGGAGAATGATAGGAAGGAGAATCAGACGGAGATGAAAAAGAAGACACAGGAGACATGACAGAGTGCATAGAAAGAAAGAGAACCCTAGACAGAGAGCTAGAAGGGGGACCCTTCAGGACAGAACGTAAAGGAATAGGGGAGGAGGCGGTGGGCATGTCCGGGTCTAAGGCCTGGAAACGGTTGTGAAACTGAGGAAGGTAGGAAGGATGAGGAGAGGAAGAGTGCAACACACGAGCATAAGAGACGCCAGTGAAAGGGGGGAGACGAGGAACTTGGCGCCTAGCCTCAGGAAAAAACAAACATTCCCGGTGCTTCAAGTTGAGGACGGCTGCCTTAAGTTTGTAATGCATACACGCACAGGAGAAGGTAGTGTGGGCCTCACGTCAATTGAGGCAGTGGGCCTGGGGAGAAGTGCACTCCGACTTAGTGTGTCCCTCGCCCCCAAACATGGGACAGAGAGAGGCAGGACTGGAGCATTTGAGGGGCACCATGCCCAAACTTCCAGCACTTATTACAGAGCCGAGGAGATGGAATATACTCCCGGATCTGGCACCAGCAAGAATGACAGAGGGCGGAAGGGTCCTACCATTAAAGGTAATTTTCACAACGCGAAGGAGCTGAAAGCAACGATGAAGGTGGTGACAATCAGAGAACAGACGGTCAAGGGCGAGTACTAGGGCCCCCTGTAAGGCAGGAAGGTCCGAAATGTTACTGTAGGTTAAGGAGCCATGAGTTAGTTTTTTAAACTTTGTTCAATGTCAACAAATCTTTTTTGACTAGTTGTATGTGAAAAGGTCTGCAATTGTCCCAAGTTTCAGCACTGCAGCCTAAATAGAAAGGGAGATTTAATTTTTTTTTTCAACGATTATTACACATTTTCAGTAAGTTCCTACAACCACAAGTTTCAAATATAATCATTCTGTGACACTTTCTGACACATTAGCATATAATAAATGATCTTATACCGAAGATTTCCAAAAATGTATAGTTTTACTAATACAAATAGTCAAAGTCCCCCCCAAAATTATGCAAATATATCATGTTTATTGTTATTTATTGCTATTAAAATCAATAAATGAACTTAGGAAAAAAACGCTGGCATGAGATTTTAGAAACATAAAATTTACATATAAGGTGTACGTTTCATGTAAATTGAATAAAAATGACAGCGTAGGGACTACGTTTATGTTACTTGAAAAATAAATCATTAAAAATTAAAGTCTAAGGTGCTGCCATCTGTGGTTGAGGTTGACATCAACCAATTTTCTCTAAAATTGGCACCCTTACAGATAGGCTTACGTGCAGTCAGGTGTACAAGTTTCATGCAAATCGTCCGATAAACAAATAAAACACATAAATTAAAAAAAAATTAACTTAATTTTTTTTATAAAACTAATTATTTTTTTAAATATATGCTATTGTGATGAGTCATAGACATGATTTCAGTTGACACTTGTGTTTGATGTAATTTTTGACCATTTTGGAAAAATTTTGACATATAATTCAATATTTTTTCTCCCTTCCTATTTATGCTACGATGCTGAGACTTGGACCAGATGAAACCCTTTTCATATACATATCTTCAAAAAAGTTTGATTGAAATCGAACTAGTTTTCATTTATTGCATATTTTGGCATATTTGGAACTCATGACCTCTTAAAGATTTTTCCAGTCCTGGTGCTCTGAGTTTTTCTTCTTTGTCTAGTGTCTTGAGGAAAGCTGAAGACGTCCACCTTGTGCATAAGTCAGTTCAATTCCTTTCTTTATTATTCACCCCATATCCATCCCATGGGCGGTGGTGGAAAGGGTTACAGAGGCACATATTGGGTTCAGGAACTGAACCCCATAGTACATTTAGCTAAGCAAGTGACAATTCTTTGAAGCTAGTTACACAATTGTTAATGGTATATATACATGTACTTATATATACAATCATTTACATAAATTCATATACATATCGATAATCTTTTTATATCACAAGTGATTCAACAAGAGGCTCAACAGTTACTATACAAGGCACTTTACATCTATGGTGAGTCACATAGTTATTAGTCTTGCTCCACATCCACCCAACTGGGCGGCTGCTTTACAGTCATGTGCAGGCTGCACCTAGTCAGCAAATTTTGGATACTTCGCTAGGCAGTGTATCATTATGAATGAAGTATTTACACATTTATTGAACTCCATTGATGTTATCTCTGAATCTTGTGATTTTTTCATATTCCATTATATAATGACGCAAAACATGCCAACAGTTCTGCTGACAGAATTTACATTTAGTCAAATTTACATCGGCAGATGTTGCAAACTCCCAACGGTACTTGTATCCGAGCCGAAGCCTAGCAGGAGTAACATCTAGAAGTCTGCTAATCTTATTGGATCGCCCACAGACGAGCGATTCTCCTGCATAATATAATGATGATAGTGGAGTAATTGGTGTGAATTTCATTTTGCCTCACGTCTTCGAGATTTTGTTGATGTTCCCGGAATATTTCTGCCCTCAGGCTGCTCAAAGGCAGTCCAAGATGGTAATCAATTTCCTCTTTATGAGCAAACGCTTTGGCTAACTCAGCAGTTCCATCAAGCATTCGGAGACCAATATGGGAAGAAATCCACAGGAGACAAACTCTGACTCCATCATTGATTATTTCATTATATATGTGTCTAACTTCAGATACAAACACGTCACAATCATGCCTTGGGCATCTGAGGGCAGTCAAGGATGACAAGGAGTCACTCAATATTAGTGTGTCAACTTTGGATTAATATGCGCGCTCGAGTGCAAGGATTATGGCAACCAATTCTGATTGAAGAACGGAGGCCCAGTTATTTATACGCGCTCCACACTCATAGGAGAAGGAACCATCTCTTGCTATCACAACAACTGTACTTCCAGCTGAACCATAGGACTAGTGCAAGGAGCCATCAGTGTAAATAAATTGGGAAAGGTGGGAGCGCTCTCTGACTACTGCATCAATTTGGCTTAAGGCATTGTACATTGCTTCTTGTCGAAGCAGTGGCTGTTTTTTAATCAGCTTCTTGGGTGGGAAAGGGGGGACAGTAATTTGTAAAGGGGGGGATCTCCCATGGGACAGGAAAGTGTCGTTGTTGTCTCTCTCGTAGTAGAGGTGATGAATATTATACATTCTGAGCAGAGTGGCGGTTTTGGTAATCCATTTGGGGGGATGCTGACCTTCAAGAAAGAAGGTTTGGTAGGGCTCCAATGCAGGGGTTAGGGTGGGTTAGCCTAAGCATCGTGATACTAATTAAAGCATTCATTCAGTGAATGCTATTATGAATGCAGTGAATTCAGTTATATGATCACTTACACATAAAATATTCAGTTCCTTCCTCATGTTTGGTAATTTAGTTGTACGGGAGCATCCGAGGATCATGGCTTCGTTTTGCATCTTTTCCAGCCCTCCAAGTATTCTTTCAGGCAATAGAGCAAGCATGGGTGCGGCATAATCAATCAGAAATCTAATATATAAGAGATACATAATTTTGAAAATTCTCACATTGACGCCATATCATGGATGGTAGCCTGCCACAGCCTTGAGAGCACGGAGCCTCTCTCTACATTGACGACCCAGTCTGGCTACAATATTGCGGTAGAGTGGAATCTCAAGACCAAGGTATTTGTATCTGGTTACTTAGTCGAACAGAGAGCCATCATGCAGCTGCATCTTGCGAACAGCCCCCACCCCGTCTGGATGGGCGTCGGTTCACGATCTTTGTTTTCTCAACTGAGGTGACTAAGCCTAGTTCCTGACATGTGTGCAATACAGAGTTCAAAACATTTTGGGTGTTAGTGTACCCATTTGTGTGGATCAGTATATATCATAAGCATAGCAAATGATGTGTTCGCTGGGCCTCCTAGTTACTGAGCTTAGGAGTGCATTGATTAACACATTAAACAGAGTAGGACTGAGGACACCTCCCTGTTTAGTGCCAAGTTCAAAATCTCTCGTTACACTCCTATGCCCTTGGAACAGTATATACAGATGACTTTCTGTTCGATAGATAGCCTCTTATCTACCATAGTAGCCATGTCCCCAATATTCATTTCAGCAAGTTCGCTCAGAATGACGTGTCGGTTAGCAATGTTAGAGGCTGACTTAAGATTTAGGAAAGTAGTATATGACCTATCAGTATGCAAGGTGAGGAAGGCGATAATACAGTAATACTCTTTCCTTGCGTTAAGCCATATATCTGGGAAGACGTCAAGTTACTAATTCTGTAAAGAGGCGGTTGAGAACCATCCTCTCAAGACACAGAGACAACTAGTGAGGGAGATTGGGAGAAAAGCACTCTGCTGGTTAGGTTTAGGAATGGGAATAATAAAGCTGTTGGTTCATGACTTTGGAAGCTCCCCAGTTACATAGCTCATATTAGAAGGAAAAAAAAATAATATCAGTATATTTTAATTAATTTTTACTTTGAAATATGATAACATTTACGTAAACCAAGTGAGAATTTTCCCTCTGAGTCACATCAAGTATTTTCTTCAATATCACCAGCTGTTCTTAGACTCTTTACTTATCGGTAGCAGTTCCCACCACCTGCCTCCGTCCTCCCCGGGTACCCTGGAGATATAGGTCCCTTCAACCCTGGAGCCGACCTGCTCAACCCGTCCTACAACCTGCCTTTCAACCTACCCAACAACCTGCCCTACAACCCGTCCTACAAGCTGCCCTACAATTTCCTTCCTTCACACCAACTCCTCAGAGTTATCGCCAGTGGTTCCCACACCCGTCAACTTCGTGTGTACCGCATCATATCTTATCTGTAAAATGGCAGATGTTTCGTGTTTATTGGAACAACAATGTTTTACTTTTTATTTAAATTTTCAAGGGCTTCTGACTAGGTTTGTGGACCATGATTACACGACCAAATTAATGAATAACTTCCACGAGCCAACTTTCCTGCGGAACACGAATTCATTTACAAAATATAAAATAAATGTATTTAAAAATATAAAGTAGTACTACCTCCTATGTAATTATAGGGACCCATAGCCTTGGAGAAGAGAATAAAGAGTACGAGTAAGTCCTTGTGCATTCTCCCTGAACACTTGAATATATTCTTCTCTTACCACCCCTACCTTCATTTTATTATGTTTATACAATATGATTTATGTATTTGATTGACTTGTGTTACAATTTACATAAAACTCACTGGATGGATGATGATCACTTTTCGGAGGTGGTACCCAGATGAGGTCACTGATCGAAGACCTCATCCACCTCTCCGAAGGTTGTGGGCATGCTCAAGATATAGGAAGTATTTCCTCTCTGGATCGCGACACTGAGGTGCTGGAACAAGAAAGTAGGAAAATTATATATATATATATATATATATATATATATATATATATATATATATATATATATATATATATATATATATATATGTCGTACCTAGTAGCCAGAACTCACTTTTTGGCCTACTATGCAAGGCCCGATTTGCCTAATAAGCCAAGTTTTCCTGAATTAATATATTTTCTCTAATTTTTTTCTTATGAAAAGATAAAGCTACCCATTTCATTATGTATGAGGTCAATTTTTTTTCATTGGAGTTAAAATTAACGTAGATATATGACCGAACCTAACCAACCTAACCTAACCTATCTTTATAGGTTAGGTTAGGTTAGGTATCCGAAAAAGTTAGGTTAGGTTAGGTTAGTAGGTTAGGTAGTCGAAAAACAATTAATTCATGAAAACTTGGCCTATTAGGCAAATCGGGCCTTGCATAGTAGGCTGACAAGTGCGTTCTGGCTACTAGGTACGACATATATATATATATATAACTGAAAACTCACACCCCAGAAGTGACTCGAACCCATACTGCCAGGAGCAATGCAAAGGTATGTACAGGATGCCTTAATCCACTTGACCATCACGACCGGACATAAGGAAGTGATAGCCGAAGTTATTTGAACCACTTCCCCGCCGGCACTTGGATGGTAATCTTGGGCATAGCATTTTATCAAATCACCTCATTCTTTGGGGCACACGTGAGGAACACAAATGCGAACAAGCCTGAATGGTCCCCAGGACTATATGCAACTGAAAACTCACACTCCAGAAGTGACTCGAACCCATAAGCAAGCAGATGGGGTCGCCATGGGTTCTCCCCTAGGTGTCCTGTTTGCAAACTTCTACATGGGTACCATTGAGCAAAAGATCTTGGTCGACATGAACTTGAAACCGGCCATATACTGCAGGTATGTTGACGACATTTTTACACAGGTACCTGATGTCAAACATCTACAGGAGCTGAAGGAGGCATTTGAGCAGAATTCTGTGTTGCGTTTCACTTACGAGATGGAGAAGGATGGGAAGCTGCCCTTTCTAGATGTAACAGTCATGGAAAGGAACGGAGGTTTCCACACTGCAGTCTACACTAAGGAAACAAACATAGGAATGTGCCTCAATGCCAACAGTGACTGCCCAGACAGGTACAAGAGGAGTGTTGTTAACGCTTATGTCGACCGTGCTCTCAGCCACAGCTCAGGATGGAAGCAAGTCGATGAAGAACTCTGTAGGGTAAGGCAGGTCCTAGTCAACAATGGCTTCTCCAATGGCTTCGTTGAAGACATCATAAGAAGGAAGGTGAACCGCCATGCAACCTCTGAAGAGACAACTAACACAACACCTATACCTCCTATTAGACTATTTTACAGGAATTTCTTTTCCACAGCTCATAAAACGGAGGAAAGGGTCCTGAAAGATATTGTTAATAGAAACGTTATCCCTAAAGACAGAAATCAGAAGATACAACTGACGATTTACTATAAAACCAAAAAAACAGCCAACCTACTCATGAGAAACTCTCCAGACACAAAGCAGAACGCTTTAAACGAGACCAACGTCGTCTATGACTTCAAATGCCCACTTGGGGACTGTAAGCCTCAAAGAACTCAGTATATAGGCAAGACAACAACATCTCTTTCCAGGCGATTAACGATGCATAAGCAACAGGGCTCCATTAAGGAACATATAATCTCTTCCCACAACCAGACCATCACCAGAGAAATCATAACAAAAAACACGGAAATCATCGATAGATACAGCGATAGCAGGCGGCTTGATATCTGCGAGGCACTAAAAATCAAGAAGTCAACACCAGCAATCAACAGCAAATTAATGCACAACTATATTCTACCCACTTCAAGACTCCGCTCCAATATAGAAGCATCAAGAAATATGGGCCAATAGGCCCAATGCAGTTACTTCCATTCTTACCATCATTTAGCCAATTACTATCCCATTAATACCCATCGTTTCGTGTTCTATCCTGTGTTGAAAGTTTTGTTCACCTCATCCAAAACTGTTGTAACATATCACCTCACCTAAAATGCGGGTATAAAATTAAAAATGAAAGCTGTTTAAATCATAGCATAGTAAGATCTCTATTTAGTGTTTGCAGGTTATAGTTGTGTGTGTAAACTAAAAGTCTTTGAAAATGTAATAAGTTATTATGAAACGCGTTTATGTGTCGCGTCAGACTAGAAATAAAAATGAATTTTGGAGAATTGATTTTTCAATTACCATCAACAGTGAAAAGAAACATAAGAAACATTGAGAAAATTCGTGTTAGAATTATTAATCTTACTTTTTCGGTCATATTTAATAAATATAAATATATATATATATTAAGTTTGTGAGGGTACCACCTCTGGTGCCAATGTGGGGACCCATAGCCTCGGAGAAGAAAATAAAACGTATTCAGAGGAGACCTTGTGGTTTCTCACTGAACACTAATATTTTCTTCTCCTACCCCCCCATCTTTTGTATGTACACATATATATTTGCTTTATTTGAACTGTGTTACAAAAAAGGAGTTACATATAGGTTACAAAGATGGTTATCATAGGTTGTCGAGTTCCTCCAGCTCCTCAGATGGCGGGCAGGAACCCTGGATGCAGTGCGCATTTCCCCTCTGTATCGCCACGCTGAGGCGCTGGAAAAGAAAGCTGGCAGCTCTAGGGTCCCTTGTTGTTTCAATGAGCCTAGAACCCAGTTCCTTCAAAAAACTGGTAGCACTTTTACCCCAGGCGCCGAGTGTCTCAGAAGCAATGGGGACAAAATTGTAGTGGTGATCAAGTTCTCTATACTTACGGGATTTGGCTGCTTCCCTGTGGGTGGCAGCGCCACCTGGTTGTGCAACACTGAGGTCAATGTAGTGTTAGCCAGGGTTGATACGCACGTGTAGTCCCATACCAACTGCTTGCCATTCTTCCAGGGGTTCACTGTGATACCATCCGGGCGACCAATCCTAACCTACCTACCTAACCTAACCTAACTTTTTCGGCTACCTAACCTAACCTAACCTATAAAATAGTTAGGTTAGGTTAGGTAGGGTTGGTTAGGTTCGGTTATATATCTACGTTAATTATAAAAAAAAATTTTAAAACAAAAAATGACCTCATACATAATGAAATGGGTAGGTTTATCATTTCATAAGAAAAAAATTAGAGACAAATAAATTTCAATTCAGGAAAACTTGGCTTTATTTCAGTCAAATCGGGCCTTGCATAGTAGGGCTGAGAGTGCGTTCTGGCTACTAGGTACGACAATATATATATATGTCGTACCTAGTAGCCAGAACGCATTCTTCAGCCTACCCTATATGCAAGGCCCGATTTGCCTAATAAGCCAAGTTTTCATGAATTTAATTATTTTTCGGACTACCTAACCTACCAACCTAACCAAACCTAACTTTTTTCGGCTACCAAACCTAACCTAACCAATAAAGATA
>WNGS01142304.1:10901254-10914474 GCA_020271785.1 Procambarus virginalis | reverse complement strand
ACTATCCAGAGTCACCCGGCCGACGCCTCACGTCACTACACGAGGTGTCAGGGCCAGCAAGCTGTCCACATATTGTAGTCACCGGAGGTGCCATACAACGCTAGGGTAGCTGTCTCGAAATCACCACTACCACCTGCTGCGTCATCAAGATTGCAGCCGTTCCAAAGTGTTGGAGGAGAGGTCAAGAAATGGAAAGCGAGTAGCATTAATCAAGAGTTTCACCGGAAGATTAATGATTACGTCAACTGAAGCAACAGGAACGCAGAACTAAGGCGGTCACAGGTGAGAGGCACGGTTTCCCTACAGAGTTCCGGGACTCGCCAATAGAAGGTCGCAAATTTCCTCCTTTGGCCTAAAGTCGGTGGTACGAGGGTATACACAGTTGGTGTTTACGGCCTAGTACCTGGTGACACCAAGAAACGCCTGAGATGACGTGAGCAATGATGGAAGACGAGATTCACCTGTTCTGTAAACAAGCAACCCGCCTCTACGACCCTCTGACACCATTCCTGTTACGAGACACCGTTGGTACATCCAGTCCTGCTCTGCTGTGGTTATCTGCGCCGTCAAGTTTAACATCAAGACTGCCGTGTGAACTGTGATTGATATGAAGGCGGTGGACTGTCGGGAGCAAGATCAATGGCCGAAGTAACAGTATTCTACAGCTGTCACTTGGCACTCAGCTCTACTACACTCTGTCGTCATTCAAGACTACCGGATGGGAGTACAAGAGGACCAGGTATCGATGTCTACGCATCATCATCACGGGAGACATCTCCTGTCCACGAGGCTAACCCTAGCCCGTGCTTCTTGCCCAGCTCCTGTGCCAGGTAAGTTACGGGCTCACCATAGCCCGTGCTACATGGAACTTGTTCCGAGTAGCTGAATCTATAACAACAACAACAACGATGTCTACGCATGAGACAAGCAAGATCGACACCGTCATCGTCAGCGACTACATTCAGCATCCATCAGCATCGATTTTTTTTTCAATATGAACAATTGGTACAAACGACAAACTTGGCTTGAACATCTGTATAAAGAACATCTGGACACTTGTTTAAATGTTGAAAAACAGATTTAGAATCGTAGTACCTTATAAATGTTGAAAAACAGATTTAGAATCGTAGTACCTTATAAATGTTGAAAAACTGATTTAGAAGCACAATACCTTCTAAATGTTGAAAAACAGATTTAAGATAATTATTATGGTATAATATGTAAAGTCTACTCTATAAATTGGTCATAAAACAAAATCGATGCCCTGTGTAATTGTCTAAGCCCAGAACAAACGGTTATGGAAATTATGTTGTGTGCTTTTTTTTCAGAATGGTTGAACACAGGAGAGGCGGACCAATATAAACATTGACACTTATAGTGAGTGCGGACACTTGGCTGTACAGTCAGCTGAAACCCTGTGATATAGTATAGGAGAATTTTTTTATATATTTTAGATACATGCAATAAAATTTAGGTGTGTTCCTTAACATGTCAAGGTTGACATTGGTTGGGGAGTGTATAGTACACGGAGGTGAACTTGATAGTTCAGTAGTACGCTCCCAGATGACTGAGAGTTCAGTCTGTAGTTATGACTTTTATGTTTTATGTTTGAGCACGGTGTGGCCGGCTCTACAGGACACATGAGCTTGGCCAGTGAAGAGCCAAGAGATTTTAATAGCTAGTCTTTGCTGTTAGAGTAGGGACATGTTATTTAGCTATGTCAGTAAGTGTAGGATGTATGTTCTAATGTTGGAGGATTGCTGTCAGTTGACAGCCGAGAATTTATGAATTTGAACATGTTTATCATGATGTTGAACAATCTAATGATTGTCACATTTTCTTAGTTAGGTTAGCTTTTGTTGTGGCATGAGTTGAGTTGTGGGTTTGGATACTAAACCTCGTTAGTTTGTACAAATTAACAAGGTTTACTAAGTGCTTGTGCAGGGGGGGTTGTAACAAACTAGCTGTTGTAGATATGATCCAGAAGGTTCCAGAAGCCTCGTATAGGGACCTGACCCCAGCAGGGCGCATCCCCCTGGGAATTAGCAAGTCTGGGTCACAAAATGGCTGGCGCCCTTTGTCTCATAGCAACGTATAATGAATCATTCTATAGTATTCACTTATTTAGAGAAATTAGTCTTCATTCAAATGGTATAATATTACTGGTTATAATATCAAGAGTATTTAATTATTAGGAGAATGAGTTATGTCACCATCAGCGACGTCACGAGCCAGGACTAGGCCGTAGCGTGGAGTGACCTGGCGGTCACAGGTCATCAGAGTTTCAATGTCCACTATTTCTCAAAGATCAAATAGCCATTTTGTAATCGGGAATAGCTCTTCCTTAAGATGCTTGTGTAATTTATCTTCAGTTAAAATAATTCAACCAATCTGGATCATTCAGTACAACAGAGGTTATTTGTTAAACTTAAGCTTTGCTAGCAATTTAGAAACGAGGCGTAAGAATACTCTGCTCTGGGCTCCTGGGTAGAGGAGCAGCAGAGAGAGGACAGTGTGGAACGAGGAGCGACTCAGGCAGGTGGCCTCCATCATTGGCCCCAAGACCAGCACAAACATCTAGCTGGTCGCCTCAAGGTAGAGTCTGCTAAGAGTGTTGTTGTAGGGAATAGGTCAACTCATTGCCAGGGAGTGTTCAGTTTAGGGAGTGATTTGATTTCTTAGATTTTGTTTTAGTTTCTGAATAAATTAATTAGTAATTTTCATTTTCATTTATTGTCCATTTCATGTTTTCCATTGTCTCATGTCCTTGTCACGTTGTCCCCACGAGGCCGAGAACCAAAGATTCAGAGATTGGTTATTCCCTTTGATTTTAATATTTCCAAAACTGAACGTAAGATCCGAGTTACATGTTACTTATGGGGATCAAGCCCCAAGGTTGATTGATTAGCATGGTCGATCCAGACCTCGATCATTGCTCAGTGTTACTGGTCTGGTGGTGGCAGCAAAGGCAATTCTAGAGCTTTGCTAGAAGTCTATTTCACGTCATACGGGTTGTAGAATCTTAAGTCGGTCAATCGTCTTAAGACCACGTGGCGTGGGGTCAGCTCAAGTGAAAGTTTTGGGGTCCCTTAGAAAGAGAACAAAAGATAGAATACGGCCAGAAAGAGAAAGGGCGAGAGAGATCAGAACCCCCCCCCCCCCCGGTGTTACACTTGTTCGCATTTGTGTTCCTCACGTGTGCCCCAAAGAATGAGGTGATTTGATAAAATACCATGCCCAAGATTACAAACTGAGTGCCGGCAGGGGGGATGGAAATAGCCTCGGCTACCATCCTCTTTTGTCCGGTCATGTTGGTCGAGTATTAAGGGATCCTGTACGCCAGCAGAGTGCTCTTGGCAGTATGGGTTCGAGTCACTTCTGGGGTGTGAGTTTTCAGTTGCATATAGTCCTGGGGACCATTCAGGCTTGTTCGCATTTGTGTTCCTCACGTGTGCCCCAAAGAACGAGGTGATTGATAAAATACCATGCCCAAGATTACCAACCGAGTGCCAGCGGGGGGATGGAAATAGCCTCGGCTACCATCCTCTTTTGTCCGGTCATGTTGGTCGAGTAATTAAGGGATCCTGTACGCCAGCAGAGTGCTCTTGGCAGTATGGGTTCGAGTCACTTCTGGGGTGTGAGTTTTCAGTTGCATATAGTCCTGGGGACCATTCAGGCTTGTTCGCATTTGTGTTTCTCACGTGTGCCCCAAAGAATGAGGTCATTTGATAAAATACCATGCCCAAGATTACCAACCGAGTGCCGGCGGGGGGATGGAAATAGCCTCGGCTACCTTCCTCTTTTGTCCGGTCCTGTTGGTCGAGCAGTTAAGGGATCCTGTACGCCAGCAGAGTGCTCTTGCCAGTATGGGTTCGAGTCACTTCTGGGGTATGAGTTTTCAGTTGCATATAGTCCTGGGGACCATTCAGGCTTGTTCCCATTTGTGTTCCTCACGTGTGCCCCAAAGTATGAGGTGATTTGATAAAATACCATGCCCAAGATTACCAACCGAGTGCCGGCGGGGGGATGGAAATAGCCTCAGCTACCATCCTCTTTTGTCTGGTCGTGTTGGTCGAGCAGTTAAGGAAATCTGTACGCCAGCAGAGTGCTCCTGGCAGTATGGGTTCGAGTCACTTTTGGGGTGTGAGTTTTCAGTTGCATATAGTCTTGGGGACCATTGAGGCTTGTTTGGATTTGTGTTCCTCACGTGTACCCCAAAGTATGAGGTGATTTGATAAAATACCATGCTCAAGATTACCAACCGAGTGCCGGCGGGGGGATGGAAATAGCCTCGGCTACCATCATCTTTTGTCCGGTCGTGTTGGGCAAGCGGTTAAGGGATCCTGTACGGCAGCAGAGTGTTCCTGGCAGTATGGGTTCGAGTCACTTCTGGGGTGTGAGTTTTCAGTTATATATATATATATATATATATATATATATATATATATATATATATATTATATATATATATATATATATATATATATATATATATATATTTTATTTATTTATTTATTTATTTATTTATTTTCATGTTGATAACTTGGCCCTAGTAATTGGTGTTTATTTACTTCCACTTAACCCTAGACATTTTTTATTGATATACGTGTGGCTCTGATGTTAACTAAATAAAGTTTTACTCCATGAGCTTTACTTGGTGATCAAGGCATGAGAGTAAAATCATTTATAGTGAAGATCGTGTATAGTGAGGAGCTCTCTTTACTTGTCTAAATCTGTTTCTAAGTCTCTATAGCCACAGGTTACACAGTTTTGTGAACACTGCAAGTAGCATGGATCCTTGAATGACAGGTAGTTATCTCACCATTTGGACACAGAAGCAGAAGCTCTGTGTCCGTAGAGCAATTTGGATTTTTGGTATAGGTTCTATTGGTTGCCGAGCGGCAGGATAGGTGCTTCGCTCAAATGGCGGATGGTCCGGCGACGAGGTCCTGGAAAAGAAGCTCCCCCTCCCCCCAGAACTCGAAGAGACGAGCTGGCTCAATCGCGAAAATGGTAACTCTCAAATCTCCGGAGACGACATGCACCGCAGTCAATGATCAGTTTTTATGATGCGAATTCTGGCACAGGTTAAACTGTGCCCCACTTTCGACAGGTACTTGGCTACTACGTCTGATCCCTGGAGGCCTCTGTCTGTGACCGAGGACAGGCCTCGATGCCTGATCACCATATCTTGTGATCCAAGTTGTGTGTTATTGCATTACGGACTTGGTATCAGTGGAGACTTCAGGAATGCTGGAAGATTCAATTGATTCCTAGGTTACAATACTTTTGAACATATCTTGGTCCATTGGTTTAAGAACATATCTTGGTCCAGTGGTGTGCTTTGTTGTACCCAGCGTGCAGGATCGAATCCTCGTCATAGCATCTAATGATTTTCTTATTGATACAACGTAACTTAACCTATAGAAAGGTTAGTTTCTTAACCTAACCTAACCTAACCTAACCTTATTATTATTCCGAAAATGCGCTGGGACTGTGAGGTGATGCAAACCCACGACCAAGGCATTGGCAGCCACATACTCTACCACTGTACCACCTCAACCTGTCAAAAATAAAAAATCAGATTTCTACTGAAATCACAAGAAGTCTGGAGCCAATCTAAATTTTAGATATGATCCCCAAGCACTCGGATGAAGAGTAAAGTATTACTTTATACCATACTTTTCAACTTCAGATACACATAGAAAATCACACTAATGTGATATTCATCAATGAGAAAATCCACCGGGGCTGTCAGGAGACGCTAACCCGCGACAAAGGCATTGCTATATTTTACCACTGTACCACCGTGGCCTATAAACATCCATACAACTGGATTTCTACTGAAATCACAGGTCGTTTGGAGGCCACTACTGACGACCTGTTCAACACCTGAAACGGTGTTGAACTACTCTACCCTTCACCTGAGTGCTTAGTGGGTCATACATAAAACTTGGACTGGCTTCAGGCCATTTTTAGAGGTTAAGGTTAGGCTAGGTTATGTTTGTTTACATTAATTTCATATATTATTCTTAAACCATGTAAATTATTGAATTCGAAAACTACTTGAGTATCCCCTAGAATTTATTTCATTGAAAACCAAGTTCATCAGACAATTTAAAAGAAAACGAGTTATCTATACACCTTTTATGTTTAACCCAACGAGGTATAATACAATAAAGTTAATGAAAATATTATCTGTTAGGAACAAAGGGTCTCTTTCCAGTTGACAAATAGACTATTACTGGAATTGTAATATGCTTTCACACCATGAAAAATATCTAGATAACTATCAAGTTGGTGTGAGAGGGAGCTTTGGTGTCTCGTGGTAATCATTTTGCCCTTGGAACTGGCTTCCTAATTATTAAATACTGTTAACTGATAAAAAAAAGAAATAATGTATAGGAACCAAGAGTGCTTTAGTGAATGCGCTCCAACACTCATACTAATTGATTGTTTGGTTAACAATAATATCGCTCGGTAGGTCATCACAAGGAAACGATATAATTCAGTCTCATTATTTACTGTAACAAGGCATTCTCTCCACTGTTGAAACTGAAATTCTCGCTGGTCATTCATGGATCACAGATCTGGACTTTGCTCTTTATTAAATGTTCGGCAAATTTTCAGAAGGGAACCATTTGGGAGGTCTTGTTCGAAAACTCGACCTGATTAGGTCCTGCATGATACTGTACAGGATAGTCATGATCTAGCTAGGTCCTGCAGGATGCTAGTACAGGATAGTCTGGGCGGCTTTGGGAGGTATCTTGAAGTTGAGGTAAGATCCGGATCCATCCGTCAGAGATAAGGCTTCCTCAACCTCGTTCCTGTGAGGAAGACAAATTCATATTAAGGCAAATTGTGCTACCAGTGGAGACCTTCTGCGGGGTCCCGTGGCGGATGTTGACTGATTTATATACAACAATTTATATATAATGATCAACGTCTGTCAGATAACTTGTTAATATTGGCATTAATATGAATATTGCTATCGGTTCACCATGGACTACAGTTAGCCTCTCGTTACTCTAACAATCATGGGTGTAAAACTAATTTGTCAAGGAAATCGAAGTTTTGGCGACAGCTCCTGTTAAAAAGATATGGCACGAGACCAATTAATGGATGGACAGGAGACAACACCTGATAGACATTTTATACAGCATTCTTACATGTTGAGGACAACGACGACAGTGCGTCCTGACGGGTCGATGAAGGCGGCCATGTCCATCATGGAGGACATGGTCGACCAGGAGATCCGCTGGGCGCCGGGAACCACGAACTTGCTCAAATGACCGATGGCATAGAACATTGGCTGCTTGTAAAACTCCTCGGCTTCCTGTAGAGGGGAAATGTTATTGGCACCATCACGAAAATTCTACAAATATATAAAATTTTAATTTGTGTACTAACGTGACAAAGCTGTTTCATATAGAAGGCTTCATAATATATTTAAATTGACTGAAAATAAATTTCAGAAAATAATTGGCTAATATATATTTATTTTAAATATTTTATTTTCTACAGAAAGTTACGTTATGATATTTACGACCAATGAGTTATATTTTTTAAAGTTATAAACATCTTATTTAAACTATGTAAGATACCTCAGTCTCATCCAATTTTGGCTTTATGTTGTAGTTCAACCCGTCCGTTTTCAAACTATTGCAACTTATAAAATGGAAAATGTGAAATTTTAATGGAGTGCAGAAGTCAATCAAAACCCAATATATCTGTATGAGTGACGTTGTGGATCATTACCTGTCTAGGCCCCCCACTTCCCACTGTGGGATGTGAAGGATGTTGTTATATCTGCTTATTTATACATCATTTATTTATTTAAATTATATCTGCTCATTGTCCTCATCCCAGAACTTCAATCGTGGTCTAAACATCTACCACGGGCTACTTCATAATTGCAAACAAACCCTAGATTAAACTACAGGTAGGACGCAAAGTTATGGGCAACACGTACAGCGTTGACGATGATGGGGGAGTCGAAGCTGTTGCGCCACCAGTTGGGTCCTCCATCCTGGTTGAGAGCCATGTTCCAGTCCACCCAACCGGTTGTTTGATGGTTTATAGCCTGTAAGATTTACCTTTATTTATTATGTAACATCTTTATATAAAACAGGTGCTTAATTTTCACGTGTATTATTAATGAATCAAAACGTTGAATCTAAGCCTCGAGAAATGAAAATGATGAATGAAGTGAGTCTTACATCCAGCATGCGATAGATGTACTCCTCTGCGCGCTCCCACGACCCAAGATACACAGTAGCTCCTGAAAAGTCATAGTAGCCAGCCTTATTATATTTTCCAAATAGTTAAAATATGACTAAATGGACCTGTGGCGTATGGATTCATTTCAAACAAACATTGCCGACGCCACCAACATGCGCGTCCACACTGGGGTGCAATTCATAGCTCTCCTTATAAATCAGTATATGCATTATCAGACGAGGTCAGGACCAGGAACAATAGCTATAAGCTTTAATAGTTCAGTTTCAGGGAGGATATGGGAATGTACTGGTTTGTCAACAAGGTGGAAGACTGGAGTAGATATCCGGTCAACATCACAGAGGCTTGGTTAGGTGTTGAAACGCCTATCAGCCTATGGAAGGTTATTATGGCAATACAACAGCTTTCTGACCAACCAGCAAGTATACTGTAGTCCTGAACATAGTCCAGGGCTACAGTAAAGTTTCAGTCTATTTACACCAAGAAGCAGGGTATAACTCTCGGTGTATATATCCACAGAGGCAAATGGTACAGCAAACTTTATAAGCTTGATCAATAAATACATGGAAAAATTGTCAACGCTAGATGGGGAGAGTGCAGATGCTAGTGAGCATCTTGAGAAACACAAACTCATATTATTATCTACTGAAATTAACAACAGGAAGCTCCTATTTATATCCACACTGACAGATGCATATACCGAACACTGTGTCAAGAGTCATGCTGTGAAGACCTTTGCTTCTGATATTCCTACGTAAGTTTTGGTAGAAATGGGATTCCCACCAAACGTCACTACGTGAGGAACTGGTTTTGTCCTTACCCTGAGATGCTTCCGTGTAGAGAATAAACTTGTCTGGAGAGAGGGCGAGGGTCTCCTCGAGGACATCGGGGCTCGTACTGGCGTCTTCGTACCAGTGGAGTGCTATACCGTCGATATATTGATCAGAGTCAGGGTCCTCCAGCAACTGCAAGACGATTGGATACAATAACAAAACTGACCTTAAGTTTATTCCAACCACAGGGTTCGGTATTGTCCGGAAGTTACAGGAGTTCTTTTAACTCTTATAACTTCTAGACAATACACAGATGCTGGGTGGGTGGAGTGCGTTGATGTGACGTTGATTTGAAGTCTACACAAGAGCCTTTGTATTAACTTGCCTCCTCCTTTGTATTAAATCTAATAAAAGTGGTTTTGGAAAATATGTGCTGAAAAATTACATAGACACATTACCTAGTAAAACGTAATTATTGATCGAGATTTATAACACTGCGTCTAATGACTATATTATTGTCTAACTAAAATATTAATATGTAATTTACAAATTTTTCAGACTAATGTTATAAATGGTGAATGTTTTAGCTCACCGGCTCGACGTTCCAGGGCAGAGAGTTCCTGTTGAAGTCGTGAACCATCATCTTAAGGCGACGGTAGCCGGCAGCCTCTAACGTGGGGCCCAAGTTGCCCTTGAGCCAGTCTCGCATTGACTCTGAAGACCAGCCACAGGTATTGATGCCCCACTGTCAATACATCAATTAGCATTTACAACATTCTGTTCTTTTAACACTTCAAGAAACTGGCTAACAATATTTGCAAAGCAATTTAAAAGGTTTATGATTAAGATTTGGAATTAAATCTGGCTTGACAGAGTCTTACATCAATTAAGCCTCCAAGCGGTTCATTTTGTGGAGTGAGGCCCCATAGCTCGACACCCTCAGCCTCGTAAGCCTCCACAAACCTGATAATAAAAAATTAAATATCATAAAATACGAATTTTCAAAGGTGGTTGCATTACTAATGAAGAGATTCAACGACTCGCATCAGTTGTGTACATTTGAATCAAAACTAAAGACTTATCCCATTTCAAGATTTATTTATCCAAAAGGACTATAATTCCCGGTTAAAAGTTCCCAAATTTATTACACTTTCCGAATCTCATTAACCAAATATGCGACAATTTCCGGAACTCGGTATAAACATTCACCACAATTTGTGGATCTCATCAGCCAAGTGGAGCGTCCCTCGCTGTCTCCACAACCCTCACAGGGAGACTTACTTGAGGATATAATTAGCGTAGGGCTGATACATGTCCCTTATCAGCACGCCTGAACCATTGAACATGCCGTTAGTCTTCATCCACGCGGGAGGTGCAAAGGGTGTGCCGAACAATTTTAATGGGTATGACGTCAGCTCTTGGGCCCGCAGGATAAGCGGAATCTACAATAAGAACGTAGGAATAGAGGAAACTGCAGCAGGCCTATTGCCCCATATGAGGCAGCTCCTATATATATATATATATATATATATATATATATATATATATATATATATATATATATATATATATATATATATATATATATATATATATCTAACCTACACTTGAAACAATCCACCGGTACCACATATATTATGGTACCACAACAAGTATGACGTTCGGTAATTTGTTCCCATCAATCCACAACATTGTTTCCAAACCAAGTTGTAACTGTTATTTTCTGAATCTAAAGTTTTCTAATTGATATAAATTGTTTGGTATTCACTCAACTCGTCATCAATATCCCAAAATATCAGTGTCAATTGTATTCGGGAACTTGAAGTTACTTCCGTTGTAGGAAACATGCCGATAAAATAAGTATATATTTATACTGCAATGTATTACTGAAGTTCATATATGATGATGTCATTGGGGACATCACTGGCGGGATCACTGGGAACAACTCTGGTTATATTACCGATACATCACTAGTGATATCACTGGAGACATCATTGTGTATCACTGGTGATATCACTGAAGGAGCATATTGGTGAGAAATGTTAAAATATATATATATATATTAGTATATTTGTATACATGTATATGTATACAGAGTAAGGGATGACTATTCTTTACCAGAGTAAGGGGTAACCATTCTTTACCAAAGTAAGGGGTAACTGTTCTTTACCAGAGTAAGAGATAACTATTCTTTACCAGAGTAAGAGATAACTATTCTTTACCAGAGTAAGAGATAACTATTCTTTGCCAGAGTAAGAGATAACTATTCTTTACCAGAGTAAGAGATAACTATTCTTTACCAGAGTAAGAGATAACTATTCTTTACCAGAGTAAGAGATAACTATTCTTTACCAGAGTAAGTGTTAACTATCCTTTGCCAGAGTAAGAGGTAACTATTCTTTACCAGAGTAAGAGATAACTATTCTTTACCAGAGTAAGAGATAACTAATCTTGATCAGAGTAAGTGTTAACTATTCTTTACCAGAGTAAGAGGTAACTATTCTTTACCAAAGTAAGTGTTAACTATCCTTTGCCAGAGTAAGAGGTAACTATTCTTTACCAGAGTAAGTGTTAACTATTCTTTACCAGAGTAAGAGATAACTATTCTTTACCAGAGTAAGTGTTAACTATTCTTTACCAGAGTAAGAGGTAACTATTCTTTACCAGAGTAAGAGATAACTATTCTTTACCAGAGTAAGAGATAACTGTTCTTTACCAGAGTAAGAGATAACTATTCTTTACCAGAGTAAGAGATAACTATTCTTTACCAAAGTAAGGGGTAACTATTCTTTACCAGAGTAAGAGGTAACTATTTTTTTTAAGTGTTTCACATCACTGAGGTTCTATCTCCGCCGACCATCCACACACTAGACAATTAAATTTCTTATAAAAGAGACAGAGACAGGTTAACATACAGAGACAGGTGGACAGATAAAGACCGAGACAGGTGGACAGATAAAGACAGAGACAGGTGGACAGATAAAGACAGAGACAGGTGGACAGATAAAGACAGAGACACAAACAGATAAAGACAGACACATACAGAAAGAGTCAGAGACAGAGACTCAGAAACAGAGACAAAGACAGACACAGCTAATGACAGATGAACAGAGACAGACAGAAAGAGACAGGGAAAGACAGGCACAGAAACAGAGAGGCAGAGACAGTAGATGGAACGATGGATGCATATATATAGATATTTGATTAGATGGACAAATAGATTGATCGATGGATGGATATAAATAGATATATGGATAGATGGACAAATGTATAGATGGATGAATAAACGGATAGATAGAAGGATAGGTACATGGATAAATGGATGATAGATGGATAAATGGATAAATTGGTGGATAGATGGATAAATTGGTGGATAGATGGATAAATTGGTGAACAGATGTATGGATAGATAGGTGTATAGATAAATGAACAGATGGGCAGATTGATAGATGCCTGGATGGAGAGAGAAATAGATGGATAGACTGACAGATAGATGAATGGATATACTGATGAACAGATGGGAGACAGACAGACCCAGGCAGGGCCAGGTATCCTCCTAGTTTATCTATGTCAATAAGAACGAATGTTTGACTTCTTGTTTGTCTGTCGGTTCAAGGTATGAGGCTATAGACACTAAGGGCAGACCCCACCCTGACTCTTACACATGTGGTAATTGGAGTGTCACAGGCCAGATGGGGGTAGGCTGTAGTGTCACGTGTTAAGAAATATCAGCATCTAACCCAACCCCCATCCGCAGGCGATTGTTAGTGTCAAGTCTGAAATGCTGGTTGTTTTGTACGTAGATTTATTACCCGGAGCTTTGCAATTACTTTATTCACTCTCGTATTCTTGAAGATATCCTCACAGTGTACCCAAAATTTGCCAGTGCAGGCTACTAAACATATGGCCCTGTATGACTAACCATCCTGCGAGATGGGGACTTGTATTACCACTGCTACCTCATTCACTCTTGTGTTAATGATATCCTCAAAATGCATCCGGAGTCTGTCAAGGCAGACTGCCTATCACATGTCTCTGGATGACTAACCATCCAGTGTGATGGGGATTTTTTAGCATCAACTAGTTAGCTTCTTTGACACACACTGTACTCCACTTCATATAGTCTAGTGTACTGCACTAATGCAGATGTACCTCATGCTCCCTCGCTTTCTCTCTCAGAAAAGTTATTTAACATTTTTTTTATTAATA
>WNGS01142304.1:10878320-10891207 GCA_020271785.1 Procambarus virginalis | reverse complement strand
CGATGGGAAGCTGCCCTTTCTATACGTAACAGTCATGGAAAGAAGCGGAGGCTTCCACACTGCAGTCTACACTAAGGAAACAAATATAGGAATGTGCCTCAATGCAAATAGTGACTGCCCAGACAGGTACAAGAGGAGTGTTGTAATGCTTACGTCGACCAGGCTCTCAGACACAGCTCAGGATGGAAGCAAGTCGATGAATAACTCTGTAGGGTAAGACAGGTCCTAGTCAGCAATGGCTTCTCTAACGGGTGTCGTTGAAGACATCATAAATTTTTTTGGGTCTGAAGCCATATTGACATGAGCTAAGTATATTGTGTTTGGCTAGATAAGAGTAAAGCTGCTTGTAGATTAGTTTTCAAATATTTTTGACAAGTTTGGCAGAATTGATATAGGTCTGTAGTTGTTAACATCAGTTAGATCACCACATTTGTGGCCAGGGGTTACTCTCGCTTTTTTTAGAATATCTGGAAAGGTTTGGAGTTCAAGTGACTTGTTGAAGAGCAATGCAATAGCAGGGGCTAAACATTTGGAAGCTTTTTTGTAATTAAAGTTGGTATCCTCTCAAGGGCACTAGACTTGATTTTAAGGGAAAGGATTACCTCATTAACATCAGTGGAATTTGTAGGTGTTAGGTACAAAGACTGTGGATAGTTACCTGTAAGATAGTCCTGAACATCAGAACTGGAAGATGGAATATCATTGCAAGGGATGACCCAATGGAAGAGAAGAACCTATTGAACTTAATAGCAGTATCAGAGGCTGTAAGCTGACCCTCGTTATTTGACAGGAGTATTGGTTTGTTATTAAACTCTTCTTTGATCCCAATATTTGTGAATTGTGCTCCATGTTTTCTTAATGTTGCCCTTTGTTTGGGGTAAATTTATCTTCGTAGTATTTAGTTTTGGCTATTCTAATTATTTTAGATAGCAATGATGAATATTCTTTGAAAATTCTTTGGAGACGATTCCTAACCTATACTTCTTCTCAAGGTCATGTTTTTATTAATGGATTTAAGTATTCCCTTTGTAAGCCAAGGATTACTTAGCCTTTTAGTTGTGACTTGTTTTGTTAGCATAGGACAGTGGGTGTTATAAAGGCTGAGAGTTTTTTGAAGAAAAGATTGCACTGCTAGGTTGATGTCCCCTATGTTACCTAATTCAGACTCCCTGTTGACATTAGCAGCAGCAGCTATAAAATTGCCTATGGCAGTTTCATTGTGCAGCCTAAAGCTTATCCCCCTTGTCTCTAGAGGTGGTTTGTTAATGTTAGTTAAGAGAAATGTGGGATAATGGTCTGTAGTACTATCAACGATTATCCCTGAAGTAAGTGGAGAGGTTATGTTGGTCCAGATGTGATCAAGAGCTGTGGCAGTACTATCAGTGATTCTAGTAGGTCTAGTGATTAAGGGTAAGAGATGAGGAAGCAGGAATTCATATAGTTGATGAAGCTAACAGCAGTAGGGTTTTCAGGCTCTAAGAGGTCAATATTAAAGTCCCCTGCGATACTTAGATGGTGTTTGTTCAGTCTGTTATCTAGTATTAGATTTCTAAGATTAGAGTTGAATTCGGATAAATCAGTGTTAGGAATTCTATAGACTGCTCCCACAGTCAGGATAGACTCAGCACCCTTGACTCTGAAACTGGCGAAGATATACTCCCCACAGTAGTCTCTAGTTCTAATTACTTTTAAGCATGTTAGTTCTTGGTGGTAGTAAAGAGCAGTACCACCACCTCTCTGAATTGGTCGACAGTTGTGAATTGCTGAGTAGTTCGGCATGTTAAAGAGTTGAGTAGTATCCTCTGTTAACCACGTTTCAGTAAGTATAATAAAAGAGAATTTGTTGCCAATAGTTTCAATCAAGGCACTGACATCATTGAAGTGTTTGCTTAGAGATCTTACATTCAAGTTAATTACAGAGATATTGTGATTATGTGTTAATACATTGTTTACATCATGTGCTGTAAAATATCTGCAATTTCGAGCATTAAAGTGATGATTGTCATAGATAGTGAATAAGAGGTTTAGTTCTGGGTCTATACACGTTTTCATAAGAAGGCTAGGTGAATCTTAAAAGGGTACTGGGAACCAACTGAGTTCCAAGGGGTTGTCATAGCCAGGGGGTGGTAATGGGGGACGAGCTCCCATGACCTATAAAATGCTCCTATATGGCATGCGTCTCAAATAGCCTCTGACAACCAAGTCCAACTCCTGGCCTGCACGGGTGGCTTAGTCTTTAAGTCCGGGGAACTGCTTTTACCGACAGGAGAAGGGGCGAGGGCGTGCCTCTGGCGCCTTAAAACCAGCTGCTCCGGGTAGATGGGACTCGATAGCCTGGGAAGGCAGCCCATCTAGGGGAAGGAAAACCCTGATTTTAAACCTCCGCTGCCTTGCGGCCATACCCTTTTATGGGAAAGGCTTCAGGAGTCAACCTCGAGGAAAAATCCGGAGTTGGAGCCCCTAAGGCAGTTCGTTGTTGACGTCGACCTCGTTCTGGCAGCTCCTGCGACGTTGCTGGAACCATGTGTATTGGCATTTGCCTTTCTATTGGATAATTTCAGCAACGTGGAGAGGGGGGATCTGCTGCATGGGTAACAGCTTCTCCTCCATATCTACCTACCCAGGCTTTGCGCCCTGGAGAGGACACTCCAGCTTCGCCTCACAGCGTCGAACCAACACGGGAAGCGACAGTCTACCGGTTTTAAGTCTTCTGCTCGATTGGCGAAGAGTGTGACGCCAGGGGTTGCTTCTGACGGTGGGAGGGGTCATCGCGCCCCACTGGGCAGCTACCGCCCGCCTCAAGCTGGGCAAACCCCAGCCAATAAGGTGTTGCCTCGCCACGGTCCGTTAACCTCACTGGGTGCGTGGGGTTTAGGGTGAAAACCGACAAGCGGCCCGACAACTTTGCACCAAGCAATACCATACCCAAAAAGAAAATATCAACTGCCCTAAAGCTGGGCACATGGAACGTCAGGACACTGACACCAGGTTTCTCTGACGACCTGCAAGAAATCAATGACGCCCGAAAAACAGCAATCATCGATAGGGAGCTGAGCAAACTGCAGATGGATATTGTTGCTCTCCAAGAGACCAGGCTCCCTGGATCAGGATCTGTGAGAGAGAGGACCTTCTCTTTCTTCTGGCAAGGAAAACCACCTGATGAGACCAGAGAACATGGTGTGGGATTTGCAGTCAGGAATGCACTGTTGGGATACATTATGCCACCGATGGGGGAAACCGAACGAATTCTGTCTCTGCAACTGCACTCCCAAACAGGACCAGTCAATGTAATTAGTGCATATGCACCAACCCTGACTTCTCCAGCAGAGGCAAAGGAAAAATTCTACGATGACCTCAACAGAGTCATAGCGAGAATCCCTGTAAAGGAGCCACTGTTCATCCTCGGCGACTTCAACGCCAGAGTGGGTGCCGAGCACAACATTTGGCCCACTTGTCTGGGTCAATTCGGCATAGGGAGGATGAATGAGAACGGGCAACGTCTGCTAGAACTCTGCTGCCTTCATGGTCTCTGTGTCACCAACACGTTCTTCGGGCACAAAGCCTCAACACCGAGTATCTTGGAGACACCCCAGATCCAAGCACTGGCACCAGCTTGACCTGATTCTTACCAGGCGTGCAAGTCTACCCAGCGTCAAGATTACGCGTAGCTACCAGAGTGCTGTCTGTGACACCGACCACTCCCTGGTCTGTAGCAGGGTCAAGATGCAACCAAAGAAGATTCATCACTCGAAAAAGGTGGGCAGACCTCGCATCGACACCACTAAGACCCGAAACCAGGACAAGGTGAAAGATTTTGCACGCGTGCTCGAGGAAGCTCTCCCTGGCCCAGCCGGGGTCACTGCCTGTAAAAGATGGGAGCACTTCAGAGACGCTGTGTTCAACGCTGCCATTTCCACCTTTGGCAAGAAGACCAGCAGGTCGGCTGACTGGTTCGAGGCTCACTCGGAAGAGATGACACCTGTCATTGAAGAGAAGAGAAACGCCTTGGCAGCCTACAAAGCCTGCCCAAGTCAGCGCAACTTACAGATCCTTCGGGCCATCCGCTGCAAAGTACAGCAGAGCGCCAGGCGATGTGCCAACAACTATTGGCTCCAGCTCTGCTCCCAGATACAGACTGCAGCGGATACAGGCAATGTAAGGGGAATGTATGACGGCATCAAGCAGGCCCTCGGCCCAATCCAGAGGAAGACCGCTCCTCTGAAATCTGCCACTGGCGAGGTGATTCAGGACCAGACACTGCAGCTGAAGCGCTGGGTCGAGCACTACTCTGAGCTATACGCCAGGGACAATGTGGTCACCGAAGACGCCCTGAGTGCCATTGAGTGTCTGCCTGTGCTAATGGAGCTCGACAGCGAACCGACCCTCGAAGAACTCAGTGATGCCCTAGACTCCCTTGCTCCTGGTAAAGCTCCTGGCAAAGATGGCATTCCTGCTGAGACCTTGAAGTGCTGCAGAGGTAGCCTGCTCATGGAGCTGCATGAAATTCTCTGCCTCTGCTGGGAAGAAGGAGAGGTGCCACAGGACATGAGGGATGCCAACATCGTCACGCTGTATAAGAATAAAGGTGACAGGGGCGACTGCAACAACTACCGTGGAATCTCCCTCCTCAGTACTGTCGGAAAGCTGTTTGCTCGAGTCGCATTGAAGAGGCTCCAAGTACTTGCAGAGAGAGTCTATCCAGAATCACAATGCGGATTCAGAGCTGACAGGTCCACAATCGACATGGTCTTTTCCCTCAGACAACTGCAGGAGAAATGCAGGGAACAGAAGCAGCCACTCTTCATAGCCTTCATAGATCTGACGAAGGCCTTCGACCTCGTCAGCAGGGATGGTCTGTTCAAGATCCTCCCCAAGATCGGATGCCCACCCAGGCTCCTCAGCATCATCAGATCTTTCCATGAGAACATGAGGGTTTTCTTCGCAGTTATGCTGCGGCACGCCTTCGGATCTGTCATGGAAGGCATTTACCTCCGGACCAGGTCGGATGGAAAACTCTTTAACCTCGCCAGGCTGAGAGCCAAGACGAAGGTTCGGCTGAGGTGTCTGCGCGACTTCCTTTTTGCCGACGACGCAGCAGTCACTGCCCACTCAGCCGAAGACCTCCAACGGCTCATGACCCGCTTCAGCGAGGCCTCTCAGGCTTTCGGACTCACCATCAGCCTGAAGAAAACACAAGTCATGGGACAAGGAGTGGACTCCCCACCTGACATCGGCATCTCCGATTCCAAACTGGAAGTCGTTCACGACTTCGTGTACCTGGGCTCCACAATCTCTGACTCCCTCTCTCTTGATACGGAGCTAAACAAACGCATCGGTAAGGCATCTACTACCATGTCCAGACTGACAAAGAGAGTGTGGGCCAACAATAGGTTGACTGAGTATACTAAGATTCAGGTTTACAGAGCCTGTGTCCTGAGCACTCTCCTTTATGGCAGTGAGTCTTGGACACTCCGCGCCCGTCAGGAAAGACAGCTGAATGCCTTCCACATGCGCTGCCTTCGACACATCTTGGACATCACCTGGCAGGACAAGGTGACAAACAACAACGTCTTGGGGAGAGCAAGAATCACCAGCATGTACACAATGCTGAAACAGAGGCGAATGCGCTGGCTCGGGCACGTTGTGCGAATGGGCGACGGCAGGATCCCCAAGGATCTCCTGTACGGAGAGTTGATGCAGGGAAAGCGTCCAACAGGCAAGCCCCAGCTACGGTACAAAGACGTATGCAAGAGGGACCTGAAAGCCATGGACGTCGATCTTGCTATATGGGAGACACTGGCTGCAGACCGTTCAGCCTGGAGGCAGTCTGTTCAAAGAGGTCTCTCCAAGTTCGAGGTGTCACTTGCCAAGGAATCGGAGGCAAAGAGACAGAGAAGGAAAGCCAGTAGCCAGGAAGACAGACCAGAATCGGACTTCGTTTGTGCTCGGTGTGGGATGGACTGCCACTCTCAGAATGGCCTCATCAGTCACACCAGACGCTGCACCAGGATTGGCAACCAGAGCGCAACTCCATAGTCTCCCGAGACTGAAGGATGCCTACTACTACTACTGGGTACTGTATCAAAGGCTTTCCAACAGTCCACGAAAATGCTTTCTGCCCACCATTCTCTTTACTGCTTAATCTTTGTCACCTGATCGTAGAATTCTATTAAACCTGTGAGTCATGATTTGCCATCCCTGAACCCATGTTCGTGGTGTGTAACGAAGTCCCTTCTCTCCAGGTGTGTTACTAGTTTTTTTTTCTCACGATCTTCTCCATCACCTTGCATGGTAGACAAGTTAAGGACGCAGGCCTGTAGTTCAGTACCTCTTGCCTGTCGCCCTGTTTTATATTGAGACTATATTAGCCATCTTCCAAACATCTGGTGTGTGTGTGTGTGTGTGTGTGTGTGTGTGTGTGTGTGTGTGTGTGTGTGTGTGTGTGTGTGTGTGTGTGTATTCACCTAGTTGTATTCACCTAGTTGTGCTTGGGGGGGTAGGTTGAGCTCTGCTCTTTAGGCCCGCCTCTCAACTGTCAATCAACTGTTTCTACTATTAGTATTTTTTTCCACACCACACACACAACCCAGGAAGCAGCCCGTGACAGCTAACTAACTCCCAGGTACCTATCTACTGCCTGGTAACAGGGGAATCAGGGTGAAAGAAACTCTGCCCATCGTTTCTCGCCTGTGCCAGCTCCCGTGTGTGTGTGTGTGTGTGTGTGTGTGTGTGTGTGTGTGTGTGTGTGTGTGTGTGTGGTGTGTGTGTGTGTGTGTGTGTGTGTGTGTGTGTGTGTGTGTGTGTACTCACCTAGTTGTACTCACCTAGTTGTGCTTGCGGGGGTTGAGCTCTGGCTCTTTGGTCCCGCCTCTCAACCGTCAATCAACAGGTGTACAGTTTCCTGAGCCTATTGGGCTCTATCATATCTACACTTGAAACTGTGTATGGAGTCAGCCTCCACCACATCGCTTCCTAATGCATTCCATTTGTCAACCACTCTGACACTAAAAAGTTCTTTCTAATATCTCTGTGGCTCATTTGGGCACTCAGTTTCCACCTGTGTCCCCTAGTGCGTGTGCCCCTTGTGTTAAACAGCCTGTCTTTATCAACCCTGTCGATTCCCCTGAGAATCTTGAATGTGGTGATCATGTCCCCCCTAACTCTTCTGTCTTCCAACGAAGTGAGGTTTAATTCCTGCAGTCGCTCCTCGTAGCTCATACCTCTCAGCTCGGGTACTAGTCTGGTGGCAAACCTTTGAACCTTTTCCAGTTTAGTCTTATGCTTGACTAGATAGGGACTCCATGCTGGAGCCGCATACTCCAGGATTGGTCTGACATATGTGGTATATAATGTTCTGAAAGATTCCTTACACAAGTTTCTAAAGGCCGTTCTTATGTTAGCCAACCTGGCATATGCTGCTGATGTTATCCTCTTGATATGAGCTTCAGGGGACAGGTCTGGCGTGATATCAACCCCCAGGTCTTTCTCTCTCTCTGACTCTTGAAGTATTTCATCTCCCAAATGATACCTTGTATCTGGTCTCCTGCTTCCTACCCCTATCTTCATTACATTACATTTGCTTGGGTTAAACTCTAACAGCCATTTGTTCGACCATTCCTGCAGCTTGTCCAGGTCTTCTTGAAGTCTCAAGCTGTCCTCCTCTGTCTTAATCCTTCTCATAATTTTGGCGTCGTCAGCAAACATTGAGAGGAATGAGTCTATACCCTCTGGGAGATCATTTACGTATATCAGAAACAGGATAGGTCCAAGTACAGAGCCCTGTGGGACTCCACTGGTGACTTCACGCCAGTCTGAGGTCTCACCCCTCACTGTAACTCTCTGCTTCCTATTGCTTAGGTACTCCCTTATCCACTGGAGCGCCCTACCTGTTACTCCTGCCTGTTTCTCCAGCTTATGCATCAACCTTTTATGGGGTACTGTGTCAAAGGCTTTCCGACAGTCCAAAAAAATGCAGTCCGCCCACCCTTCTCTTTCTTGCTTAATTCTTGTCACCTGATCGTAGAATTCTATCAAGCCTGTAAGGCAAGATTTACCCTCCCTGAACCCATGTTGATGGGTTGTCACGAAGTCTCTTCTCTCCAGATGTGTTACTAGGTTTTTTCTCACAATCTTCTCCATCACCTTGCATGGTATACAAGTTAAGGACACTGGCCTGTAGTTCAGTGCCTCTTGTCTGTCACCCTTTTTGTATATTGGTACTACATTAGCAGTCTTCCATATTTCTGGTAGGTCCCCCGTTTCCAGTGACTTACTATACACTATGGAGAGTGGTAAGCAAAGTGCTCCTGCACACTCTTTCAATACCCATGGCGAGATTCCATCCGGCCCAACAGCTTTTCTCACATCCAGCTCCAATAGGTGCTTTTTGACCTCATCTCTTGTAATTTCGAACCTATCCAAGGTCACCTGGTTTGCTGCCACCTCTCCCAGCGCCGTGATATCTCCCTGTTCTATTGTAAAGACCTCCTGGAACCTTTTGTTGAGTTCTTCACACACCTCTTTGTCATTCTCTGTGTACCTGTCCTCGCCCACCCTAAGTTTAATCACCTGTTCCTTCACTGTTGTCTTCCTCCTGATGTGACTGTGTAGTAGCTTTGGTTCAGTCTTGGCTTTGTTAGCTATATCATTTTCATACCTTTTCTCAGCTGCTCTTCTCACACTGACATACTCGTTCCTGTGTGTGTGTGTGTGTGTGTGTGTGTGTGTGTGTGTGTGTGTGTGTGTGTGTGTGTGTGTGTGTGTGTGTGTGTGGTGTGTGTGGTGTGTGTGTGTGGTGTGTGTGTGTGTGTGTGTGTATGTGTGTGTGTATACTCACCTAATTGTGCTTGCGGGGGTTGAGCTCTGGCTCTTTGGTCCCGCCTCTCAACTGTCAATCAACTGATGTACAGATTCCTGAGCCTACTGGCTCTATCATATCTACATTTGAAACTGTGTATGGAGTCAGCCTCCACCACATCACTTCCTAGTGATGTGGTGGAGGCTTTAACCATTTAATGGAGGCATTATCCATTTACTAACTATTCTGACACTGAAAAAGTTCTTTCTAATGTCTCTGGCTCATTTGGGTACTCAGCTTCCACCTGTGTCCCCTTGTTCGCGTGCCACTCATGTTAAATAATCAATCTTTGTCCACCCTGAAAATTCCCCTGAGAATTTTGTATGTGGTGATCATGTCTCTCCAAGCTCTACTATCCTCCAGTGACGTGAGGTGCAATTCACGTAGTCTGTCCTCATAACTCATGCCTCTTAGTTCTGGGACTAGCTTAGTGGCATATCTCTGAACTTTTTCCAGCTTCGTCTTGTGCTTGACTAAATACGGGCTCCATGCTGGGGCTGCATACTCCAGGATTGGCCTAACACATGTGGTAAACAAGGTTCTGAAGGATTCCTTACACAGGTTTCTGAAAGCAGTTCTGATGTTAGCCAGCCTCGCATAGGCCGCTGATGTTATTCTTTTTATGTGGGCTTCGGGAGACAGGTTTGGCGTGATATCAACTCCCAGATCTTTATTTGTCCGTTTCGTGAAGGACTTCATCTCCTATTCGGTATCCAGTGACTGGCCTCCTAGTTCCTCCTCCTAGTTTCATTACCTTACATTTACTTGGTTGAATTTTAGTAGCCATTTATCGGACCATTCCTTCAGTTTGTCTAGGTCATCTTGTAGCCTCATACACACACAGATAGAGTGTGTATTCACCTAATTGTACTCACCTAATTGTGCTTGCGGCGGTTGAGCTTTGGCTCTTTGGTCCCGCCTCTCAGCTGTCAATCAACTGGTGTACAGGTTCCTGAGCCTACTGGGCTCTATCATATCTACATTTAAAACTGTGTATGGAGTCAGCCTCCACCACATCACTGCCTAATGCATTCCATCTGTTAACTACTCTGACACTGAAAAAGTTCCTTCTTACGTCCCTGTGGCTCATGTGGGTACTCAGTTTCCACCTGTGTCCCCTTGTTCGCGTTCCGCCAGTGTTGAATAGTTTATCCTTGTTTACCCGGTCGATTCCCCTGAGGATTTTGTAGGTTGTGATCATGTCCCCCCTTACTCTTCTGTCTTCCAGTGTCGTAAGGTGCATTTCTCGCAGCCTTTCCTCATAACTCATGCCTCTTAGTTCTGGGACTAGTCTAATAGCATACCTTTGTGTGTGTGGGGGGGGTGTCCATCCCTAACAGGCAGACATAAAAAGCAATAGCCAGAGGCAGAACAACGAGATACACACATAGGTACATTTTCAATCATTTGAGACCTCGGACAATGTTACCACATACGTCAGACCTGCAGAGTACCTGCAGGGGGCACGATAAGCAAACGAGTTTCGGAACACCTGGGAAAGGGGGGCCGCGATCCCATCAACCCGTAAACGTATCATAAACTTCGACGTGCACTAACCACAAAAATACTCGCTAGCATCAGCCATCTGCTTCACTCTAGTGAGAGGCAGCACCAGTGGTTCCCAGACTGGTGACGTCAGCGAACGTCAGAGTGCAGCCTGGTCTGTGAAGTGTCACGTGACGCTCGCGGTCTGTCGCGTAATGGCGATATTTTTAGAGCGTCAGATTCTCTCCATGGCGACCATCCCAGTTCCCGCCAGAGCTGCCACCAGTACACCAACCATGGCGACCATCCCAGTTCCCGCCAGGGCTGCCACCAGTACACCAACCATGGCGACCATCCCAGTTCCCGCCAGGGCTGCCACCAGTACACCAACCATGGCGACCATCCCAGTTCCCGCCAGGGCTGCCACCAGTACACCTACCATGGCAACCATCCCAGTTCCCGCCAGGGCTGCCACCAGTACACCTACCATGGCAACCATCCCAGTTCCCGCCAGGGCTGCCACCAGTACACCTACCATGGCAACCATCCCAGTTCCCGCCAGGGCTGCCACCAGCACACCTACCATGGCAACCATCCCAGTTCCCGCCAGGGCTGCCACCAGTACACCTACCATGGCGACCATCCCAGTTCCCGCCAGGGCTGCCACCAGTACACCTACCATGGCGACCATCCCAGTTCCCGCCAGGGCTGCCACCAGTACACCTACCATGGCGACCATCCATGTTCCCGCCAGGGCTGCCGCCAGTACACCTACCATGGCGACCATCCCAGTTCCCGCCAGGGCTGCCACCAGTACACCAACCATGGCAACCATCCCAGTTCCCGCCAGGGCTGCCACCAGTACACCTACCATGGCAACCATCCCAGTTCCCGCCAGGGCTGCCACCAGTACACCTACCATGGCGACCATCCCAGTTCCCGCCAGGGCTGCCACCAGTACACCTACCATGTCGACCATCCATGTTCCCGCCAGGGCTGCCGCCAGTACACCTACCATGGCGACCATCCCAGTTCCCGCCAGGGCTGCCACCAGTACACCTACCATGGCGACCATCCATGTTCCCGCCAGGGCTGCCACCAGTACACGTACCATGGCGACCATCCCAGTTCCCGCCAGGGCTGCCACCAGTACACCTACCATGGCGACCATCCCAGTTGGTGTTGAGTAAGGTTGCAGACTGAGCAGTGTGGGAAAATTGCTGGAGCCAGCAGATGTCAACAAGGTTGGCTGTATTTATATATCTCTGGTGTACAGCGCCACTGTACCCCGAGGTGTGTGCCAAGCAGGAGTGTAGTACCGCAGGTGTGGTACAGCAAGGGTAGTAGAGCAAGGGTGGTACAGGAAGGGTGGTACAGCAGTAAGGAACACAGCCAATCATGAAGACTGTGGCGGTGGTCATGGGGCTCCTGTGTTGTGTCGTGGCTCAAGGTAATATATTATACCAGTGTATAGTAACAACAAACTAATCACATCCTTCATGTAAATTGAACTAACTATAGTGTCGTAATTATGTTCACGATCGTTTCAGAGTGCAACCCGCGCCAGTTCGGATACGACAGTGTGGTGTGTGTCTGCAACGCGACCTACTGCGACCAGCCGGGGATCATAGACTTCCCTGAAGAAGGCAGCTTCACTGTCGTCACCTCCAGCAGGGACGGCCTCAGGTTCAACGTGGAGACCTTCCCCGTCTCCAGCGAGGCCGACCCTGGTATGTGGTCCATGTAGGGAGGGAGGCAGAGGCTCCTGGACCAGAAAAGATTACGTCATGAACAGAACCGGAGTGCTTCCTTACATCCCTGTACACTGAAGGAACACAGTGCTTCCTTACATCCCTGTACACTGAAGGAACACAGTGCTTCCCTACATCCCTGTACACTGAAGGAACACAGTGCTTCCTTACATCCCTGTACACTGAAGGAACACAGTGCTTCCCTACATCCCTGTACACTGAAGGAACACAGTGCTTCCTTACATCCCTGTACACTGAAGGAACACAGTGCTTCCTTACATCCCTGTACACTGAAGGAACACAGTGCTTCCCTACATCCCTGTACACTGAAGGAACACAGTGCTTCCCTACATCCCTGTACACTGAAGGAACACAGTGCTTCCCTACATCCCTGTACACTGAAGGAACACAGTGCTTCCTTACATCCCTGTACACGGAAGGAACACGGTGCATGCTTGCATTCCTCTTTTTAATGAGTGTCTAAAGTTGCCAGCTATGGCCTTATGTGTATATCTTCTTTAGGGAACAATCTGTCGTAGTCCACTTGCTTGTCTCAGTATCTTGTAGGTTATAATCATGTCTCTTTGTTACCGTCCTTGTAAATCAGGAATCGTGTTCCCCCCCCCCCCCCCCATAGCATGTTTACATACTCAGAGTTTCATAATAATATTAACTAAGCCAATCAGACATAAAATAATGTATGCATTACTTGTTTTTACTTCTAGTTGAACATATTAATCAGTCAAATATTCATATACGTATTGTGATTCAAAAATAAAGTATTTCATCTACAC
>WNGS01142304.1:10865820-10873320 GCA_020271785.1 Procambarus virginalis | reverse complement strand
TGGTTGGACACCAGTAAGTTTCCTAAGACTCACCCCTTGTATGACCCTTCTAAAAAGGGAGTTTTAGGGCTTTTAAAGTCAAAAGTTTCAGACCGCCACATCCTCAAAGTGGTAGTCCTGAAACCAAAGATATATAGTTTGTTATTGCACGACAATTCCAATTCCATTACCGCTAAGAGTATCCCCCCGCGCTGTGCAAAGATCATTAACACATAGACATTTTAAAGAAACCCTACACAGCAATGGAGTAGTAAATACTTTTCTATATTCTCAAATTAGGAATGTAGGAGGGCAGATAGTTACCACTTTTAATACTAAGAGAGGTTTAAGTGCATTTGATGATAAACACTTTTACCTAAATAAATACCACAGCTTAGGCTATGGGCACCCAGACATACCGCTGGAATCCCACCCCAACACTTTACTCCAAGAAATGGACTCCGAGAGTGAAAGCAGTGACGTCAATGGTCCCCAAGGTGAGGAAGAACGACACCTCACCTCTGAGAGTGAACGCTATGACATCAGTAGTCCCCTACCTGGGGAAGAACCTCCCCGCTCCATTCACACACCAGATGATGAGTCATCATCTTCAACCCAGGAGAAGGAGGCGGGGAGGAGGAAGAGGAGGAAGAAGAAGAAAAGGAAGACCCTACAACAGACCTATGGGCGAGGAGGAGAGATCTTGTTAGACACTATTATGGGGGATGGGGGGATTTGGATTATGATATTATATAAATATGACTATGTTTAAGACCTTATGTACTTTGTTAATATAATTTATAAAACATATTGGCTATTTCTTTTTATCTTCTTTTATCCTTGAGTATATATAACCTTGAGTATATGTCCCTTTAACCCCACTTGGTGGTGACGCAGGGGGACCTCTCTTACGGTAGAGACAAGACCGTGAGGTGTGGGGAGGGGTATAGGGGACCACCCTACTGTGTAGAATCTGTTTTTAGCCCTGGTCATAGAGGTAGTTCATGGCGCATCTACACTTTTTTTGGCGGTCGCAGCTGGCACAACCGTATATTATATACATATACATATCTCCATACTTTTTTGGTGTATAAGGCACATAGCTATAGCGGTACCAACTGGATCCCTATCTACACTTTTTTTGGTGGCTGCTGCTGGCACACCCGCCTCTTACGACTTAAAATGGGGTGGCTCTATCTGGCACACCCGCCTCTGATTCCCTAAAATGGCTGGGTCTATCTGGCACTAACACCACTACTCCTATATGTTGGATTTCTGTGAGGAGTTGTATATTTTATCTGTGTTGACTAGATAACAATGCCTGGAGCGATGATTTAGAGTTGGTGTGAATAATGATATCATGCAAATTATTCTCAATTGTATAGTTTATGGCCGCCTTCAGGGCATATAAATCTGTTTGCAATGTTGAGCACCCACTATTCACGCTCCAGTAAGTTTCATGGTTGGTAGTGTAAACTGCTGCCCCAGCAGAACCTCTTTCTTGATCAACTGATCCATCTGTGAAGATGTGAGTCTTTGTCAGTCTTAAGATGTTTTCATTTGTCGTTCTATGACTGCTTTGAGCCTCTGCGAATCACATGCTGATTTTTTAACTGGTAATCCTTCAATGATAATCTTTAGACTCAATTCTTTCCATGGAGGAGCCCGTAGGAGAAATCTAGACATTTATAAGTGTGGGTACACCTCACTCTCCATTCACTTTACCCCTTAATTGTAGAGAGCGCCAAAGGATAGGGTGTAGGGTGTGGTGATTGTTGCCTGACTCCGGCTTCTAGATGCCAGGTCTTCCATTTTTCCACTGGATCAATGGAGGACCATCGAACAGTTGTATGCTCGAGGTCAAATTCATGTGGATGTTGATTACTGGTGTCAGCTGCCGAATGAACACAGCCTCAAGCATACGAAGCCTCCTGCAATCGTCGGTGCGTGTGATTACTGTCGTATCTTTCACTATGTCTTGGCGATTAAGGATGGTGTTGTGGCGTTAAGAATGATGTTGCTTAATTCCTCCCTCTTGCAAATGACGTGTAAAACGTCTACTGAGTGCAATCGTCGTTTGTCCAATGTAGCATATATTTCGGAGCACACAGTCTGCAGAGCTGCATTTGTATTAATGCACTACATTGGTACACCTCAGTTTGTCAGAGGAGGCAAAGACGTTCTTTCTCATATGGAGAGAAGATATTGAGCAAACCACACACTAGGAAGTGAAGGGACAACGACGTTTCAGTCCATCCTGGACCATTCTCAAGTCGATTTTGCTCTCACAATCGATTTGAGAATGGTCCAGCACTGACCGAAACGTCGTCGTCCCTTCACTTTCTTGTGTGTGGTTTGGTCAACATATTTCAGCCACGTTATTGTGACTCCTCATCTGCAATGAGGGAAGATGTACGAGGTTGTTATAGTAAATGACAGGATGAATCCTTGCGTTTTCACTGCATGATTTACAATTCCTGTCAATTATATCTCTTATCACCTTCTCATCCTTCTTGTATGCCTGAGTAAATTTATTTTTATATACACTATAATGTCGTCCCTTGGGGGGCCGATTTTCCACACCTGGGGCCTGATTATCCTCAGTCAGATGGCGGCCTAGCTTCTTACTAACGATTTCGTCGAATTCTATGTTGTTGTAATCGTTGTTCCAAACATTGTTGTGAACAACGCTCATTTGGGTATGCAAATGTCCACCTGTGTCCCCTTTTGCGTGTGCCCCTTGTATTATATAAACTGCCTTTATCTATCCAATCAATTCCTTTGAGAATCTTGTATGTGGTGATCATGTCTCCCCTAACTGCCTTCCAGTGCTGTGAGTTTTAGTTCCCTTAGTCTCTCCTCATAGGTCATACCCCTCAGCTCGGATACTAGTCTAGTAGCAAACCTCTGAACCTTCTCCAATTTAGTTTTGTGCCTAACGAGATATGGACTTCATGCTGGTGCTGCATACTCCAGGATTGGTCTGACATATTTGGTATATATTCAAGATTCTAAATGATTCCTCTTGATATGTGCTTCAAGGACAGGTCTGGTGTGATATCAACTTCTAGGTCTCTTTCTCTCTCTCTCTGAATCTTGAATAATTTCATCTCCCAAATGGCATCTTGTAAATGGCCTCTTGTTCTCTACACCTGTTTTCATTACTTTGCATTTGCTCGGGTTAAACTCTAACAGCCATTTGTTGGACCATTCCTTCAGTCTGTTCAGGTCATCTTGAAGCCTCATCCTATCCACCTCTATCATAATCCTTCTCATAATTTTGGCATCATCAGCAAACAGTGAGAGGAATGAGTCTATACCCTCTGGAAGATCATTTACGTATATCAGAAACAGGATAGGTACAGAATGCTGTGGGATTACTCTAATGATTTCACGCCATTCTGAGGTCTCTTCCCTCACAGTAACTCTCTGCTTCCTATTGCTTAGGTACTTCCTTATCCACTGGAACACCCTACCAGTTACTCTTGCCAGTTTCTACAATTTATGCACCAGCCTCTTCAAAATCAATTTCAAAATTCAAATGTTTATTTAGGTAAAGTACATACATACAAGGGGTGATACAGATATTGATGAATTTATAGATAGAGCTAGTACATACAATGCCTAAAGCCACTATTACGCAAGTGTTTCGGGCAGGAAAGCACTAAAGACTAAAACTAATACTAATTGAGATTAAAGTATAAAATGTGTTGAGAAAATATAAAATAAAAATGAAAATAAAAATAAAAAATAAAAAAGGGGGAACATGGCAGAAAACAGCAAAAATATATTTGGTCGACAAACAGCATTGTTTAAAAATAACAGACATGGTTGACATTATAGGGGTAAGGTAGGTTACTGATTAATTAGGTAGTGCTTAGTTTTTATCATAAAGGGTTAAGAGAGGTACAGTCTTTAACATGATTGGGAAGGTCATTCCACATTCTGGGTCCCTTGATTTGTAGAGCATTTCTAGTTGATTAAGTCGTACTCTTGGAATATGAAAAAGGTATTTGTTTCTGGTGTGGTGCTCAGGGTTCTGCACAACCTTCAATGAAACTTTTAAGATCAGGATTGGCATTACGTTCAGCGTTTTATATATATAATACACATTAGAGGATGCGCAGTGACTTAATATCAAACATATTCAGAGATTTGAGTATGGTCCGAGTGATGTCTGGGCCAGAGTTGGATATTGTCCTAATAGCAGCTTTGTGTTGAATAATTAGAAGACGTAAATGATTTTGGGTAGTAGAACCCCAAGCACAGATACCATAGTTGAGATAAGGATAGATGAGGGAGTATAGAGAGTCACCAGGGCAGGGCGAGGTACATAATATCTGATCTTAGAAAGAATGCCAACAGTTTTTGAAACTTTTTTTGATATATTAGAATGTTGTCCCTAGAAATTCAGTTTGTGGTCAATGAGAATCCAAGGATTTGCCATATATTTTGTTACAAATTTGGGTATTATTTATCCTGATTTATTGATTTGGGATTTATTTCCAAACAAAATATAGAAGTTTTGTCAATGTGAGGGTGAGTTTGTTCGCAGTTAGCCAAGATGGACTTTATTTAGCTCAGTATTCACTGTGACATTAGAGCAAAGGGGTCAGGACTAAATATATGAAGGTTGTGTCGTCAGCAAATAGAATTGGTTGATGTGTTGGAGGCATTTGGAAGGTCATTAATGTAGATGAGAAAGAGGAGAGGGCCAGTATGCTGCTCTGAGGAACACAATGTTATGGGTAGGGTGGGAGAATTGAATTATTCACAGAAACATACTGGAGCCTGTCAGTAAGGTAAGATTTGAGGTATTGCAGAGAGTGACCTCTGATTCCATAATGATGTAATTTAAGAAGAAGGTTTTGGTGGTTGACAGTGTCAAATGCCTTACGCAAGGTCCACAAAACCAAATAGTGAACTCGTTTTTATCAAGAGCTGAATGTATCAAGCTAATCATAGCTAATAAGTGCATCATTAGTGATTTTTTTATGGGGTCTGAAGCCATATTGAACAGAGCTAATATAATTGTGTTTGGCTAGATAAGAGTAAGCTGCTTGTAGATAAGTTTTCAAATATATTTGACAAGTTTGCAGAATTGATGTATGGCTGATAGTTGTTGAACATCAGTTAGATCACCACATTTGTGGACAGGGTTATCTCGCTTTTTTTAGAATACTATCTGGAAAGGTTTGGAGTTCAAGTGACTTGTTGAATGCAATGCAATAGCAGGGCTAAACCATTTGGAAGCTTTTTTGTAAATTAAGGTTGGTATCCTCTCAAGAACTAGACTTGATTTTAAGGGAAAGGATTACCTCATTAACATCAGTGGAATGTAGGTTGTTAGGTACAGAGACTGTGGTATGTTACCTGTAAGATAGTCCTGCACATCAGAACTGGAAGAGGAATATCAATTTGCAAGGGATGACCCAATGTGAAGAGAAGAACCTATTGAACTCAATAGCAGTATCAGGGCTGTAAGAGTGAACACTCGTTATTGACAGGAGTATTGGTTTGTATTGTAAACTCTATCTTTGATCCCAATATTGGTAAAATTGTGCCCTGTTTTCCAGCACCGTCACCGGTAGTAAAACGCTCCGGTTTCAGTCACTGCTTCATCGCGATTTCTGGGCTATAACATAATGTGCTGTTTCCACTATGTGTATTGGAACCATCTTCCGGGGTGTTCAGGCTGCAAAAAAATTCCGGTCGTAAGATGACGGTTAATCAAGATAAAAAAAAAAAAAAATGAGTGTTCTTGGGTTATCTCGTAGTATTTAGTTTTGGCTATTTCTAATTATTTTAGATAGCAATGATGATAATTCTTTGAAAATTCTTGGAGACGATATCCTAACCTATACTTCTTCTCAAGTCATGTTTTTTATTAATAGATGGATTTACTAAGTATATCCTTGTAAGACCAGGGATTGCTTAGCCTTTGGTTGTGACTTGTTTTGTTACATAGGACAGTTGGTGTTATAAAGCTGAGAGATTTTGAAGAAAAGATTGCACTGCTAAGGTTGATGTCCCCTATGTTATCCTAATTCGGACTCCCGTTGTACATTAGCAGCAGCAGCTATAAAATGGCCTATGGTAGTTTCAGTTGTGCAGCCTAACCAGCTTATCCCCTGTCTCTAGAGGTGGTGTTGGTTAATGTTAGTTAGAGAAAATGTTGGGATAATGGTCTGTGAGTACTATCAACGATTCATCCCTGAAGTAAGTGGAGAAGGTTAGTTGGTCAGATGTGATCAAGAGCTTTAGCAAGTTACTATCAGTGATTCTAGTAGGTCTAGGATATAAGGGGTAAGAGATGAGGAAGCAGGAATTCGTGTTGAGGAAGCTAACAGACGTAGGGTTTTCAGGCTCTAAGAGGTCAATATTAAAGTACCACTGCGATAATAGATGGTGTTTGTTCAGTCTGTTATCTAGTATAGATTTCTAAGATTAGAGTGTAATTCGGATAAATCAGGTGTTAGGAATTCTATAGACTGCTCCCACATGTCTAGGACAGACTCGAGCACCCTTGACTCTGAACTGCTAAGATATACTCCCCACAGTAGTCTCTAGTTCTAATTACTTTTAGAATGTTAGTTCTTGGTGGTAGTAAAGAGCAGAACCACCACCTCTCTGAATTGGTCGACAGTTGTGAATTGCTGAAGTATAGTTCGGCATGTTAAAAGTAGTGTTTACTTTTATAGATTCTTTTTAAACACACGTTTCAGTAAGTATAATAAAGAGAGAATTATGTTGCCCAATAGTTTCATAGAAGGCACTACTGACATCATTCGAATGTGTTTGCTTAGAGACTTACATTAGAGGTTAATTACAGGTTAATACTTGTCATTATGTGTTAATACATTGTTTACATCATGTGCTTTAAAATATCTGCAATTTGCGAGCATTAAAGTGATGATTTCATAGATAGTGAGATAAGAGGTTTAGTTCTGGGTCTATACACGTTTTCATAAGAAGGCTAGGTGAATCTTAAAAGGTACTGGGAACCAAGCTGATTTCCAGGGGTTGTATCAGCAGGGGGGTGGTAATAGGGGACGAGCTCCCATGACCTATGAAAATGTCCTATATGACATGCGTCTCAAATAGCTCTGAAACAAAGTACCACCTCCTGGCCTGCAACGGGTGGCTTAGTCTTTAAGTCCGGCGGAACTGCTTTTACCACATGGAGAAGGGGCGAGGCGTGTGCCTCTGGCACCTTAAAACCCTGCTGCTCCGGGTAGATGGGACTTAATAGCCTGGGAAGGCAGCCATCTAGGGAAGGAAAACCCTGATTTTAAACCTCCGCTGCCTTGCGGCCATACCCTTTTATGGGAAAGGCTTCAGGAGTCAACCTCGAGGAAAAATCCGGAGTTGGAGCCCCTAAGGCAGTTCGTTGTTGACGTCGACCTCGTTCTGGCAGCTCCTGCGACGTTGCTGGAACCATGTGTATTGGCATTTGCCTGTCTATTGGATAATTTCAGCAACGTGGAGAGGGGGGATCTGCTGCATGGATAACAGCTTCTT
>WNGS01142304.1:10815867-10840330 GCA_020271785.1 Procambarus virginalis | reverse complement strand
TAAGTACCGAGGTTCAGTCACAGCCATACACAGACCTATGCATACAGCTATATAATTGTTGATAGGAATCATTCCGTCATTGATAAATTTACCTATTTTTTTGTGGGGGGGGGGGACAGCATTACACATTTTATGGAGCGAGTAGCCACCAAATGGGAAATTATTAGATCCACCCTCCCCCATTATGAAATAGACATGTCTCTTGAGGATATGGTTCATTTTAGGAGACAGACACACTGCCAGTTTTGTGAGAGGGTATTTACCCCCCCAATCACAAAGTTCAACATCATGACCACTGTCACCGTTCGTATGCACCGCTCGAAATATCGAGTACAGTCTTAAGTATAGTCTAGGGACACTGATTGTATATAAATATGATATACCAGGGTGCCCCATGATGTAGTACAAGAAAGAAAAAAATATAACACCAGGTTATAAACATAGGCAGAATTCATATATTATATATATATTATATATATATATATATATATATATATATATATATATATATATATTATATATATATATATATATATATATATTATATATATATATATATAGTATATATATTTAACAAATAACTAAAAGCATGTAATATCAATACTATCTAACTTGGCAGTCACTTTGAATAACATTAGTGAATCAGTGGTTAAATAATTAAAAGGAAATGTTCCTCCAGACAAAAATTATGCTACATTACTACAACAGTACAGAACACTTAACCGAATGTTTCCCAGGTGACGTCTCTCAGCTAACTGACTCTCTCTCCGACACTACCCATAATTCTCTCTCCCTCCACCTTCATCCAGGATGATGGATGGTAATGAAGGACTTTTAATATTTATAATAATTAAGACAAACAATCGTTCTTAATGTATAAGAATGCAAACTATAATATAATGGTCACATACAAATATTATAAGTTGCAATGCCACATGCTTAATCACAGGAAGTTAACAATAATATAAATAGTAAAAGGTGACATCTGGAACTCCGATAACTGAACAGGTCCAGCATTCTAATCCCGAAACTAACAGCTATTAAGTGTGTGACTAGAGCAAGCCCGCTCCGGTTCAACTGTGTTGCCAAGACATATGATACATTTCAAAAAATATATATACATATACAGATAAATGAAGGAATTGAACTTAATAAGTTTTATCATGAATTTATATAAGTATCCAACTAGGGATACGTAACACTTCCACCTCCAAGAAAAAATGCCATTGATTGAAGATCAATGGCATTTTTTTTTTTTAAGTAAAAACGTGTGACACTTGAGTTATTGAATTAATTACACCAAACATATAAAATTAATAAAGACATATTTCTGAAAAAATGACAACACTTCCAATATATTCTTGCATAAAAATTTAGAAGTTCAGTCTTGTGATCTTGTTCTACATCACTGTCAATACATATCAGGGATTTCACATAGGTTCCTATGGAGTATGTAAATTTATCGCTCCAGGGTACTATCTCATTAATTTCACTTAATTTCAGGAGCTCATATTTCATACTCCTATCAACAATATTATTATTATATTCATGAATAGAACTGTCAATAAATGTAACTGCTTTCACAAGTCTATACCACAAATTATCTTTCCATCTGTTTCTACTATCAAACTTATATAAGTTCCATATTTCCACATTTTCAATTTTCTACCTGGTACATTTTTCCAATACATGTATGTTTCTTTGGTCAGTTTCCTTTATTTCTGGAGTTTGAAGAAAGTGATGGGATGCAAGGTGGTTCAGGGACTTCTCCTGGGTATGCCCTGACAAGGACATCTGCTTCCCATCACACTTGATCGTCTGTGGAACACATACCCCGCCCAATTGATACTAAAAATAGAGAAATTAGAGTTAAACCTCACAATTACATATAAAACTTCTTCACTCGCAGAACCTTCAGAAACACGACACAATGACTTAGCAAACCTTTGATCTCCAATCCAATATATACAACCTACAAAGATTAGTGCAAAGACTACCTGATCGAACTGACTCAGTTGACCCTCAAGGAACACGTAAGTCAATTTCCTCATAATTCTGTCATGACGATCAGCGAAAGAAAACAGGATTATGCCTATGCACCATATCTCAATCACAACTCCAAAAATAAGTTCACACCCTCTGATGGTGGACTTGAAATACAACCCACACCTTCATAAATATTCTAGTCTTCCAAAAAACTAACAAAAACATGCTGAAACCTAGACAACCTTTACCATGGATTTCACTCCGTAAGTGATTTCCTTCTGGTGACAAACAATCAAACAAGAGGTTTAAGGGTCTTATCATCTTGAAGATGAACAGCAGATCACCTGGGAACCACCCAAGGACAATCTGTAACCCTTCACACTTATTAGAACAACTAGGTAAGATAACCTTATCCCCCAACTGGAAACACACACCTGGAGCCTCGAATATCTGCTCCAAAGTCTGATTACAACTTGCAACACCAATTTGACTCTGAAAGTCAACACAACACTTGAGTGGTACATACATGTTGTTCACTACTCGTACATCAAAATAAACTGGATCTGAAAATAGAAACACGGCTCTAGTATGACTCACCACTTCCTCAGAACAATTGGATGCACAACCTACTTGAGTAAATTCTCTGCTCAACCACAAGGCTGGACAAAGATGTCCCACAGTCCATGTCTTCAAAGGAGAATAGCTCCTGGGGAATAAAAATAGATTGCAACAACATCCTACACACAACTTTTCCCAACTTGGATGCACAATTTATTGGAGTAAACTCTCTTTGTTCAACAATAAGGCTGGACAAAGATGTCCCACAGTCCCTTTCTACAAAGGAGAATGGCTCCTGTGGAATAACAATAAATTGCAAGAACATCCTACGAACACTCTCACTCAATTTACACAATGACAAATACTTACTCCCCATGGAATAAAAATTACAGTCCACAAAACTCTGCAACTTAGATCCAACAGAAAATTTACCACCCTTAATGGTTATACACGATTTACCAAAATTTCTTTCCATGACATCTGGAACTGCTTGGAGTGCTGTCTGCTCACAATCAATAACACTACCCAGCTGGGTCACATCCTCACAGACAACTAAAGAGGGAGGCTCAATGGGTCTCCATCTACTCGACAGAAGCTGATCCTCTGGCTGCTCTCCCACACTCTCCAGAACTGGAACTACAGTACAGACTGTCTCCGTCCTTCTCTCTGAAATCTTGGGGTCAGTTCTACTAAAGGACTCTGAATCTGAAGTGAGCGGGCAAGTAACAGGTAGTTTGACCTCCTCCCCTTTACTATCACCTTGACTAGGGTAAGGCGGGGCCCTTACAACAAACTTACTCTCGACAACTTATCCTAACTGGTCAACTGATTCTAAACTTGGAGTGAGCGGGAAGACTTCTGCAAACCCGACATCTTGTCCTAACCTATTCACTTGGCTAGAATAAAATAGAGTCGTGGCTTTTAAGTTTCTCTCAACTCCTGGCACAACGTTCGTAGTGAGCGGGCAAGGCAATGGCACATGGACATCCTGTCCCAAATCATCTACTGGATTGGAATAAAGCGGGGTCATAGTACCAGGCTTACTCTCAACAACTAGGTTGGCCACACATGAAACTTGAAAAACCACATCCCACTTCTCCTCTGAAGGGGTACTGGTTTCTGAAACAAATACTTGAGTAGCATCAGAACTGACAATTGTATTAATAATACTACTGACATCAGCACAGGTAGGGTGGACAAACCCATCCACTACCACAAATCGTTCATTCATAGAACTAAACTCAGCACAGGCAGAATAGACAACAGGGTCTGCAACTGGCTGTTTAAATAAACTGTGATCAATCTCCCCCACAACATGATTTATTGTCACATCATTACCCAAAATAACATCCACACCTGGGATGGGCAACTGTGTACTAACACCAACAGTGAATAAACCTGGGGTAATGGTGGATCTCAAATTAACATCTATTAGAGGTGCAGTTTTACATCCTGCAACACTCTGAAGAACTACAGGCTTTCCAGTATCTCTATGCAACATTAGAGAGTATACGGGCAGAAATTAATGTTTGGGAAGCACCAGTATCACGAAGAAGAACCACTGGTTTCCACTTCCCATTTACACACAAAACTTCCCTTGAAGACATATATGGAGAATACTATTTTACCCAATGGGGGTTTACAGTGACATGTTCATTAGTAAATTTATTCTGCACATCTCTACAATAAATGAGACTAGTTGGTCGTAACTCAGGGTGCAAACTCAAACAAGAATTAATCACATGTCTTTTCTCTTACAATGTACAGTACCTTACAATGGACACACCTGTGGAACCAACTGTAGGTTTAGAATTAACATTACTAAGATTTGATATTCCTGACAATGAAGCAGCAGGATTAGTTTTTGAAAGAGAAGAGTTCATGGGAGTAGCTGGAGCACTAGTACTGGATTGGTTCTGATAAGTATTTCTGTGAGCATTATAATTTACTCTTCGGTTAAACTTAGGTGATTGGGCCTTCGTTAACAATTCATGCTCATCAGCGAGCTTAGACAGCTCATAAATATCTGTTAAGTTTTTCTTTTCTGCCATAAAAGTAGATAATTTGTCTGGAAGACATGATAGAACTTCTTCTGTAATAAGAAGATTCTTAAGGGTATCAAACTCTGTTATAGAGAGTGATTTCAGCCATCTGTTACAATAATTAGTTTTTAACCTGGTGAAATCTGCAATTGTTTGTTCACTTGCCCTCTTTAAATTTCTAAACTTCTGCCGGTGTGCTTCAGGGTTCAACTGGTAAGCATTTAGGATGCTGTTCTTAACAAAATTGTCATCAAAACTGTTTGCATCAGGCAAAGATGCGAAAAATTCCTATGAGTTGACTCTGCATGATCGCTACCCACTGGTCCATTGGCCAGTTCATACTAAATGCAATTTTTGAGAAATGTGAAAAGAAAACCTCAGGGTCCTCCTCATTAAACTTTGGTAACTCGACATACTTATTTACTTTAATTTGACTACTATCATTACTATTAGGAACATTGCTAGTATTCCCATGTCCAGCTGCCAGTCTCTGTTTCTACTGTATTATTATCCTCAGTCATTTGTTTTTGAATTTCTAACTACTGTTTGCTGCCTCCAATTGCAACTGAACTACCATTCTCACATTTTAAGCCTCAATTTCTAACTGTTGTTGTCTAACCTTAGCCTCAATTTCTCTTTGTTGAGCTTCAATTTCTAATATTTTCTGTTGCCTTTCAAATTCACATTCTTTCTCTCGAGCCTCAAGCTTAGCATATGCTACTTGTGTCTCCAACTCAAGACGCCTTAAAGCAATCTGCTCACTTGTCTCCTCACTTGCCTCATTCAGACATTCTTCTCCTAAATTACCATTTTCTTCTAGATGGGTCACTATCACTCTCACAATTTGTGCCTTATTCATTTTATTGTTGGCTGTTAATTCTAACTTATTTGCCATATTTATTAAGGCAGACTTTTTTAGGCTTTTAATTCCCTCAAAGTCAGGATTAGCCAACAACGACTCAACTTTATCCTCCATTGTTAACTAACACTTGGCACTTTACTAACAAAAATAATTAAACAGAATGGCACGGCACTACACACGTCACTTTATATTGACACGACACTGAAAATTACTTGGCCTCACTGCGCAAACAAAATATGATGACTTACCTCCAAAATTGTGAAGCGTAGGTTGATAATTACACAGGACAACTCACTGGCATGTAATACTGCACAAAGTTTTTTTCTAGAGCACACTTGTTCCTAGGAAGGCAGAGATTCACAAGCAAAGTTTTAATAATATGTGGGAAACAATATCCCGGACTGGCCACCACTATCTATGTTACCGTTCGTACGCACCGCTAATAATATCGGGTACAGTGTTAAGTATAGTCTAGGGACACTGACTGTATCTAAATTTGATATACCAAGGTGCCCGTGTACAGTACAAGAAAGAAATATATAACACCACGTTATAAACATAGGCAGAATTATATATATATTATATATATATATATATATATTATATATATATATATATAATATCTATATATAATATATATATATATATATATATATATATATATATATATATATATATATATATATATATATATATATATATATATTAGTATATTTTGGTAGCAGTCTTTCCTGTAGACATATGTTATTAAATATGACCGAAAAAGTAAGATTAATAATTCTAACACGAATTTTCTCAATTTTCCTTATGTTTGTTTTTACTGATGACGGTAAATTAAAAATCAATTCTCCAAATTCATTCTTTATTTCTTAGTCTGACGCGACACTTGAGCGCGTTTCGTAAAACTTATTACATTTTCAAAGACTTTAGTTACACACACACAGAACAACTATAACTGAACAGAGTTTAATACCTGCATTTGGGTGAGGTGACATGTTACAATGGTTTGGGGTGAGGTGAGAACAACACAGAACACGAAACAATGGGTATAAGGGAAGAATAGATCTGTAACTGCAGAAGGCCTATTGGCCCGTATTTCTTGATGTTTCTATATTGGAGCGGAGTCTTGAAGTGGGTAGAATATAGTAGTGCGTTAATTGGCTGTTGATTGCTGGTGTTGACTTCTTGATGTGTAGTGCCTCGCAGATGTCAAGCCGCCTGTTGTCGCTGTATCTATCAATGATTTCTGTGTTGTTTGTTAAGATTTCTCTGGTGATGGTTTGGTTGTGGGAAGAGATTATATGTTCCTTGATAGAGCCCTGTTGCTTATGCATCGTTAATCGCCTGGAAAGAGATGTTGTTGTCTTGCCTATATATTGAGTTCTTTGGGGCTTACAGTCCCCAAGTGGGCATTTGAAGGCATAGACGACATTGGTCTCTTTCAAAGCGTTCTGCTTTGTGTCTGGAGAGTTTCTCATGAGTAGGTTGGCAGTTTTCTTGTTTTATAGTAAATCGTCAATTGTATCTTCTGATTTTTGTCTGTAGGGATAACGTTTCTATTAACAATATCTTTCAGGACCCTTTCCTCCGTTTTATGAGCTGTGGAGAAGAAGTTCCTGTAAAATAGTCTAATAGGGGGTATAGGTGTTGTGTTAGTTGTATCTTCAGAGGTTGCATGGCGTTTCACTTTCCTTCTTATGATGTCTTCAATGAAACCATTGGAGAAGCCGTTGTTGACTAGGACCTGCCTTACTCTACAGAGTTCTTCGTCGACTTGCTTCCATTCTGAGCTGTGGCTGAGAGCACGGTCGACATAAGCGTTAACAACACTCCTCTTGTACCTATCTGGGCAGTCACTGTTGGCATTTAGGCACATTCCTATGTTTGTTTCCTTAGTGTAGACTGCAGTGTGGAAACCTCCGCTCCTTTCCATGACTGTTACATCTAGAAAGGGCAGCTTCCCATCCTTCTCCATCTCGTAAGTGAAACGTAACACAGAATTCTGCTCAAACGCTTCTTTCAGCTCCTGCAGATGTCTGACATCAGGTACCTGTGTAAAAATGTCGTCAACATACCTGCAGTATATGGCCGGTTTCAAGTTCAAGTCGACTAAGACTTTTTCCTCAATAGTACCCATGTAGAAGTTTGCAAACAGGACGCCTAGGGGAGAACCCATAGCGACCCCATCTACTTGCTTATACATGTGCCCATCCGGGCTCAAGAAGGGTGCCTCCTTAGTACAAGCTTGGAGTAGTTTCCTCAGGATATTTTCTGGCATGTCAAGGGGAGTACAGGCCGGGTCTCGATACACTCGGTCCATTATCATCCCGATTGTTTCATCCACAGGTACGTTGGTGAACAGTGATTCTACGTCCAACGATGCTCTTATCCCTGTAGCCCGTGTTCCCCGCAGTAAGTCAACAAATTCCTTCGGGGATTTCAGGCTGAAGTTGCACGGGACATAAGGAGTCAGTAAGCCGTTGAGTCGTTTCGCCAGTCTGTACGTGGGTGTGGGTATCTGGCTGATAATTGGCCGAAGTGGGTTTCCAGGCTTATGCGTCTTGACGTTTCCATACGCATATCCAGGTTTATATTCTCCAATAATCTTTGGCAGGTGGAGTCCGGATTTCTTGGCATTCACAGTTTCAATCAACTTGTTGACCTTTGTTTTCAATTCGGCTGTAGTGTCCTTCGTTACCCTTTGGAATTTAGTTTGGTCAGAGAGTATGTGGTTCATTTTCGCCAGATATTCGTCTTTCTTAAGGATGACGTATATTGGCGACTTGTCGCCTCTCCTGACAACTATCTCCTTGTTCTCACGAAGGCTCTTGGCTGCCGCTTTGAGCTCGGGGGTCAGTATGGTACTTCTGTAGTTGCCTCGATTCTTTCCTCCTTCTGCAATAAGTTCAGCTTGTAAGGTGTCTTTGGTGGTGACCTTCTTTTGTGCTTCGAGGTCAAATATGTCGTCCAACAGGATCTCCAACTCCACTTTCCGGGCCAACGCACTTGGTCTGGACATAACGAACGAAGGAATTTGTTGACTTACTGCGGGGAACACGGGCTACAAGATAAGAGAATCGTTGGACGTAGAATCACTGTTCACCAACGTACCTGTGGATGAAACAATCGGGATGATAGTGGACCGAGTGTATCGAGACCCGGCCTGTACTCCCCTTGACATGCCAGAAAATATCCTGAGGAAACTACTCCAAGCTTGTACTAAGGAGGCACCCTTCTTGAGCCCGGATGGGCACATGTATAAGCAAGTAGATGGGGTCGCTATGGGTTCTCCCCTAGGCGTCCTGTTTGCAAACTTCTACATGGGTACTATTGAGGAAAAAGTCTTAGTCGACTTGAACTTGAAACCGGCCATATACTGCAGGTATGTTGACGACATTTTTACACAGGTACCTGATGTCAGACATCTGCAGGAGCTGAAAGAAGCGTTTGAGCAGAATTCTGTGTTACGTTTCACTTACGAGATGGAGAAGGATGGGAAGCTGCCCTTTCTAGATGTAACAGTCATGGAAAGGAGCGGAGGTTTCCACACTGCAGTCTACACTAAGGAAACAAACATAGGAATGTGCCTAAATGCCAACAGTGACTGCCCAGATAGGTACAAGAGGAGTGTTGTTAACGCTTATGTCGACCGTGCTCTCAGCCACAGCTCAGAATGGAAGCAAGTCGACGAAGAACTCTGTAGAGTAAGGCAGGTCCTAGTCAACAACGGCTTCTCCAATGGTTTCATTGAAGACATCATAAGAAGGAAAGTGAAACGCCATGCAACCTCTGAAGATACAACTAACACAACACCTATACCCCCTATTAGACTATTTTACAGGAACTTCTTCTCCACAGCTCATAAAACGGAGGAAAGGGTCCTGAAAGATATTGTTAATAGAAACGTTATCCCTACAGACAAAAATCAGAAGATACAATTGACGATTTACTATAAAACCAAGAAAACTGCCAACCTACTCATGAGAAACTCTCCAGACACAAAGCAGAACGCTTTGAAAGAGACCAATGTCGTCTATGCCTTCAAATGCCCACTTGGGGACTGTAAGCCCCAAAGAACTCAATATATAGGCAAGACAACAACATCTCTTTCCAGGCGATTAACGATGCATAAGCAACAGGGCTCTATCAAGGAACATATAATCTCTTCCCACAACCAAACCATCACCAGAGAAATCTTAACAAACAACACAGAAATCATTGATAGATACAGCGACAACAGGCGGCTTGACATCTGCGAGGCACTACACATCAAGAAGTCAACACCAGCAATCAACAGCCAATTAACGCACAACTATATTCTACCCACTTCAAGACTCCGCTCCAATATAGAAACATCAAGAAATACGGGCCAATAGGCCTTCTGCAGTTACAGATCTATTCTTCCCTTTAGCTTATACCCATTGTTTCGTGTTCTGTGTTTGTTCTCACCTCACCCCAAACCATTGTAACATGTCACCTCACCCAAATGCAGTATTTAAACTCTGTTCAGTTATAGTTGTTCTGTGTGTGTGTAACTAAAGTCTTTGAAAATGTAATAAGTTTTACGAAACGCGCTCAAGTGTCGCGTCAGACTAAGAAATAAAGAATGAATTTTGGAGAATTGATTTTTAATTTACCGTCATCAGTAAAACAAATAGGAAAATGAGAAAATTCGTGTTAGAATATTAATCTTACTTTTTCGGTCATATTAATAACATATGTCTACAGGAAGACTGCTACCAAAATATACTAATATTTNGGGCTCCATAAGGAACATATAATCTCCTCTCACAACCAGACCATCACCAGAGAAATCTTAACAAACAACACAGAAATCATCGATAGATACAGCGATAGCAGGAGGCTCGACATCTGCGAGGCACTACAGATCAAAAAGTCATCACCAGCAATCAACAGCCAATTAATGCACAATTATATTCTACCCACTTCAAGACTCCGAACCAATATAGAAGCATCAAGAGGAAGTATGGGCCAATAGGCCCTCTGCAGTTACTTCCATTCTTATGTTCTCAAATACAATTAATACCCATAGTTTCGTGTTTTGTCTTGTGTTTGTCACAAGTTTTTTCACCTCACCCAAAACTGTTGTACCATATCACCTCACCCAAATGCGAGTATAAGTATTGACGGATTTGCGTGTTTACAAGAGTAAAGAAGCAGAAAGGTTAACAAATCTATTTGCTTCAAGAGCAAGTTCCACTCAACTTCCTCAAGCAGCTCAGACTCACCAACAAAAATTTCAAGCAGCAAGATGGAAAAAAATAGATGATGTTTTAGCCTTTCCTGACAACTAGACCAACCTTTTAATCTGAAAGAACTCAGAAGTGCTACAAAGAAAACTAAAAATACAGCTCCAGGCGAGGACAAAATCACTTACAACATGCAGCCAAGCTAGGAGAAAAGGGTGAGGAAGCCTTCTTGAATCTCGTCAACAAAGTATGGATGACAAGAAATCGACCACTCTCTTGGAACAGTGCAATTATAGTTCCTACCCCAAAACCTAAAGACCCAGGAAATCCAAGACCCATTTCATTATCAAGCTGTCTGGCCAAAACTGTAGAAAGAATGGCCCTTAATCGAATTTAATGGAAAGCCAATCCACTACACCAAAATATGTTTGCTTACAGAAAAGGTGTTGGAATCACAGAATGCTTTACCTCCCTCCTGGATCAAATCAATGACAAACCCGGAATCCTTATTTTTCTAGACCTTGAAAAAGCCTTCAAGTTAGCCAGTGCTCCAGCTACACTGTGCTGCCTTGTGGATAGGGAAGTCAAAGGACACGCTCTTGTCTTTGCCAAAGGAAGCCTGCTTAACCGAGAAGCTAAAGTCAAATTCCAAGGAAAAAACATCGACCTCAAAGAAGCTGGAAAATGGAACTCCGCAGGGAGGAATACTAAGCCCCTTCCTCTTCAACTGTCTCATGGAACAATTCATGAAGCTCAAGCTACCGAAAGCCAAACTTCTTAACTATGCAGACGACTTTGTGGTCATCATCAATGGCAAAGGCGCAAGGAACCATGCACAAAAATGTCTAGATATTATCAGCAGGGAAGCGGAACGCATAGCAGTGAAAACAAACAGCAATAAAACAAAAGCTATGGCCGTTAAAATGAGAACTCAAGACATCAGACTGGCAATACAAGGACATGAAATTGAGTGGGTTACCTCTTTTCAATACCTAGGAGTCATAATAGACAGCCAGTTGAAATTCACTCAAGAAATTGAATATCTTCGGCAACGCTGTAAAGCCAGAAACTCAGTCTTGCGCTCCCTGGCCAGTCTTAGAGAGGGTGCATCTCTACCAGTACTCAAAATGTACTACGTTCAAGCAGTTAGGTCACTCATCGACTATGCTGCCCCTGCTCATACATTCCTCAGTGATAACCAATGGATGAAACTGGAAGTGTCTCAAAATGATGCTCTCAGAACAATGCTGGGAGCAGCTATATGGACACGTGCAAAGAACCTTAGAATGGAAACCAATTTACCAGCATTAGAAAACAGGATGAAACAAAGGATAACCACCATAATAGGAAAACTTATTGGAACAACCGCCAGACTGTCAATCAAAGACAGCATACAGAGATCCTTTCAGAAAAACCTCAATATAGAACAAGCTCATGGATGGATAATGTGGTCAAGATTCTAGAGAAAGTGGACCTGAAATGGACCATTAAAAACAAAGGGGAAGATAGACCATATCAACACTTTCGACAGCCTCCTCCATGGGAAGAATCGAATCTAAAGATAATCATTGAAGGATTACCAATAAGAAATCAGCATGTGACCCGCAGAGGCTCTAGGAAGTAATAGAACAACAAATGGAAACCATCTCAAGACCTACAACGACTCACATCTTCACAGACGGATCAGTTGATCAAGAAAAAGGTTCTGCTGGGGCAGCAGTTTACACTACCAACCATGAAGCTTACTGGAGCATGAATAGTGGGTGCTCAACATTGCAAACAGAATTATATGCCCTGAAGGAGGCAATAAACTATACAATTGAGAATAATTTACATGATGTCATCATTCATACCGACTCTAAATCTTCGCTCCAGGCATTGTTATCCAGTCAGCACAGAGATAATATACAACTCCTCACAGAAATCCAACATATAGAAAAGAAGCACATAATATAGAGCTGTCAATCACCCTAAATTGGATACCAACTCACATTGGCATAGATGGTAATGAAAAAGCAGACTCACTAGCAAAAACTGCCACTGCTCTACCTGTTGTACAGGTTCAAATACCTCCAAGTTTTTCACAGATTAAGGAGCAAATCAAGAAGAAAATATTCTCAACTATCAAAAGTCGCCACAGAGCCAAAGTAGCAGAAGGAAGATCCACTGCGATATGGTACGAACAAGCCACTGGTTACTCCTCTTTCAAGCCTGGCAAAAAGATATCCAGAGACATTGCAGTAGCCATACACAGACTCAGACTTGGTTACAAGTGCTGCTGGGAGGTAATGAACCCAATAGTTAAAGAGTGTCACATCTGTGGAACAGAAGCAGAGGCGCCACTATTGCACTACTTACTGGAATGTGAAGCTACTGAAGCCCTGCGCATCAAACTCAACATTAATCCAACGACAGCAGCTGCATTAGATGCACATTCCACCGCGACTACAATGATTAGGAAAACCGTTGAGGAATGGGACTCACTAGTGAGCATTCTGCATCTACATCCGCCACCAAGATAATGTTAATAAAACAAAACTAAAACCAGTGCACTAAAACAGAAGCGATAAATAAACAGGGAAAAAGGAGGAATCCCCTCCTCCATTTAAACTTAGACCCAAATATCACAGTAACAAGGTTATCGCAAATAACCTAATTCAATTACGGGCTCACTATAGCCTGTGCTACATGGACACTTCTTCTGAGTAGCTGAATCTGGAACAACAACAACAACAACAGCGTGTTTACAGGTTACAGTTGTGTGTGTAAACTAAAGTCACACACAGAGATCACACTAACGTGATGCATCAAATGAACAAATCCACAAGGGTCGTGACGAGGATTCGAACCTGCGTCCGGGAGCATCCAGACACTGCCTTAATCGGGAGAGCGGCCTATTGACATAGCTCGGGTGCAGGGGGGGTGTGTGTAAAAGCCTGGTTTGTGCCTCGGAGAGGCTATGGAATCCAGTAAGTTCAGTAGAACTTCGGTTTCAACCCTTTTACCCTGTCGTAGCTCAGTCGATTAAGGCAGTGTCTGGGATGCTCCCGGACGCAGGTTCGAATCCTCGTCACGGCCCTTGTGGATTTGTTCATTTAAACTAAAGTCTTTGAAAATGTAATAATTTATTACAAAATGCGTTCAGGCGTCGCGTCAGACTAGAATTAAAAATGAATTTTGGAGAATATATTTTCAATTACCATCGACAGTGAAAAGAAACATAAGAAATATTGAGAACATTCATATTAGAGTTATTAATCTTATCTTTTTGGTCATATTTAACAACATATATTTACAAGAAAGACTGCTACCAAAATATACTAATATTACAACGCACGACCCAGCAGCAAGAAATCAAGCTTTCACGATAAAATATCGCCAAGATCTGATTCGAAACCAGATACACAAGGCAGAAAATGAGATCAAAGACAACAAAGTGCAACTACTTAATGCTACAAACCAATGGAGAAACAGCAACATCGACGAAAACCTCCGTACTCGACCAACACCTCGACATCCTCACAGATCGACATCATCACAGCACTGAAACCAGGATCATCAAGAAACTGACAACATTATATGGAGGACCTATGGCGATTCCACGACCCAGAGATGGCTTCTTGAACCTTGCTGGAATCAACCTCACCGAGGACCAAATTGCTCTCTTAAATCTGGGTATACACTGTCACTGTATGTCCAGACCAAGTGAGATGGCCGGGAAAGTGGAGTTGGAGATCCTGTTGGACGACATATTCGACCTCGAGACGCAAAAGAAGGTTACCACTGAAGATACCTTGCAAGCAGAACTTATTGCAGAACGAGGAAAGATTCGAGGCAACTACAGAAGCACCATACTGTCCCCCGAACTCAAAGCGGCAGCTAAGAGCCTTAGCGAGAACAAGGAGATAGTCGTCAGGAGAGGTCACAAGTTGCCAATATACGTTATTTTTAAAAAAGACGAATATCTGGCGAATATGTACCTCATGCTCTCTGACCAAAACTAAATTCCAAAGGGTAACAAAGAACACTACAGCCGAATTGAAAACAAAGGTAAACAGATTGATCGAAACTGTGAACGCCAAGAAATCCGGACTCCACCCGCCAAAGGTTGTTGGGGAATACAAACCTGGGTATGCGTATGGAAATGTCAAGACCCACAAGCCAGGAAACCCACTTCGGCCAATCATCAGCCAGATACCCACACCCACGTACTGACTGCCTAAGCAACTCAACAGCTTGCTGACTCCTTATGTACCTTGTGCTTTCAGCCTGAAGTCTCCAAAGGAATTTGTTAACTTACTGCGGGGAACACGGGCCACAGGGATAAGAGCCTCATTGGATGCAGGGGGTAATCATCGGTCGCCTACCCTTCCTACACGAGTGGGTGGTATCGTATGCTGCTTGTGTGGTGATACTGCCTTGAGGCCTCACTCCACATTCACTTGTGATCGTTGTGGGGCCTCTCTGTGTGGGGACTTGATCTCATAACATCTATGAACATGTCCCCAAGGTGTGTAAATAAACCCCTACTTCTTTGTTTCTCTCAAGAAGCATCTTGAGTGCTTATGACATGAGGTTTAGCAGCTTAGAGGTGTCACCTTTGTATTATTATTATTATTATTATATTATTATTATTATTATTATTATTATTATTATTATAATTTTCCAAGTTTGGTTCAGAAGCAGGTAAAGGCATCACAGGGGCAGGTAGGAGGGGAAAAATATGACAAAGCACAGTGTGACAATACGCATTTAGGCGGTAGTGGAGTTTAGACACCCCAGTGCAAATTGGGAGGAGGGGAGTGTGGAAGTGATGAGTGATGAAGAAGATGATGATGATGATGTTAATGATGGTGATGACATCTCTCGGGCAGGTCCTAACGGCCTTAGACCTCATGGTAACATTCAAGATAAGGGACTAATAAGTGATGGAAATTCCTCAGATGGGGAAGAAGTTATTGACCACCCCCACTTAATTAATAGGGAGGGGGCCCTGGGGGATCTCTTTACTGTAATGTGATATTCCATCCCTACAGCCTATGCTACAGACCTTATAGGACTACTGAGCAATTTTAGGGGGTACTACTCCATCGAAATAGAGAATTATATGAATTCTCTCGTGGGGCATGGCAATTTTACTTCATCCTTTAAAATCTTACTTGAGGTGAAACTAACACTTTTAAAACATCGTTTCACAGAAGATGATGACTATAGGGAACACTTCATAGCGACACCTGCTAGACTGGTAACTCTTGAGGAGGTGGACAATCTTATTGATATTTGGGTGGATTATATGATTACACGTCTGGAGAATCTCCTTTCAGAAACAGAAGGAAGTGGATTTATCTTATAAAATGTTGACTTCCTCAAAATCGTTATCTGTAATGCTAGTGTACCGTCTGTATTGGGAAATTATGTCCCTTATGCCCTCCTTTTCAAGGGGGCGACATGAGGTCTTCAACCCTAATCCCTCCGGCAACAATAGAACATGCATCATTCAGTGCATAACTGCTTTTCTGGCTTCACAACAAGGGTGGATATGAAGACGTATAGGGAGACTTGTAGAGTCTCACACTAGGGTTAGGAAAATGGTCAAATACGACCATTTATTCTTCCTTCTCTCATGGGAGGATATCACAAAATTGGAGAATAGGAATAAACTCTCCATTTTTTTTTGTATTCAATACACAAACATACTGATGGGGTGTATCATGTCGCACTTTGCCGTCGTGGTAGCGGTCAGTACTCGGTCATAGTGCCATTATTGTTGTTGGGGAAGTGGCCTTAATAAAAAAATTTGACTAGTTCCTACAGAACTTTACTCGCAGCCACAGACGAAAGACTGTGTTCTGTAGATACTGCCTTTCGGAATATCATAATTCTAGTGACCACGCAAATCATACATCTTCCTGTGACATCTTTCAGAAAATGATTTACCCTCAGGAGGGGGACACCCTTCATTTTAAAAATACAGGGAAAGGTTACCCCCCTATCCATGTAGGGTTTTTCGACTTCGAGTGCTACTTAAGTACCGAGGTTCAGTCACAGCCATACACAGACCTATAGCACACAGCTATATAATTGTTGATAGGAATCATTCCGTCATTGATAAATTTACATATTTTTTGCGTGGGGGGGGGGGACAGCATTACACATTTCATGGAGCGAGTAGCCACCAAATGGGAAATTATTAGATCCACCCTCCCCCATTATGAAATAGACATGTCTCTTGAGGATATGGTTCATTTTAGGAGACAGACACACTGCCAGTTTTGTGAGAGGGTATTTACCCCCTCCAATCACAAAGTTCAACATCATGACCACTGTCACCGTTCGTATGCACCGCTCGAAATATCGAGTACAGTCTTAAGTATAGTCTAGGGACACTGATTGTATATAAATATGATATACCAGGGTGCCCCGTGATGTAGTACAAGAAAGAAAAAATATAACACCAGGTTATAAACATAGGCAGAATTTATATATATATATAGTATAATATATTTAACAAAAAACTAAAGCATGTAATATCAATACTATCTAACTTGGCAATCACTTTGAATAACACTAGTGAATCAATGGTTAATAATTAAAAGGGAATGTTCCTCCAGACAAAAATTATGCTACATTACTACAACAGTACAGAACACTTAACCGAATATGTTTCCCAGGTGACGTCTCTCAACTAACTGACTCTCTCTCCGACACTACCCATAATTCTCTCTCCCCCCACCTTCATCCAGGATGATGGATGGTAATGAAGGACTTTTAATATTTATAATAATTAAGACAAACAATCGTTCTTAAATGTATTAGAATGCAAACTATAATATAATGGTCACATACAAATATTATAAGTTGCAATGCCACATGCTTAATCACAGGAAGTTAACAATAATATAAATAGTAAAAGGTGACATCTGGAACTCCGATAACTGAACAGGTCCAGCATTCTAATCCCGAAACTAACAGCTATTAAGTGTGTGACTAGAGCAAGCCCGCTCCTGTTCAACTGTGTTGCCAAGACATATGATACATTTCAAAATATATATACATATACAGATAAATGAAGGAATTGAACTTAATAAGTTTTATCATGAATTTATATAAGTATCCAACTAGGGATACGTAACAATGCAGGCTACGTGAGAGTCCACAATAACGTGGCTGAAGTATGTTGACCAGATCACACACTAGAAGTTGAAGGGACGACGACGTTTCGGTCTGTCCTGGACCATTCTCAAGGCGCTTGACAAGCGACTTGGAATTTTTCCAGGACGGACCGAAAACGTCGTCGTCCCTTCAACTTCTAGTGTGTGATCTGGTCAACATTACGTAACACTTCACCTCCAAGAAAAACGTGTGACACTTGAGTTATTGAATTAATTACACCAAACATATAAAATTAATAAAGACATATTTCTGAAAAAATGAAAACACTTCCAATATATTCTTGCATAAAAATTTAGAAGTTCAGTCTTGTGATTTGTTCTACATCACTGTCAATACATATCAGGGTTTCACATATGTTCCTATGGAGTATGTAAATTTATCGCTCCAGGGTACTATCGCATTAATTTCACTAATTTCGGAGCTCATATTTCATACTCCTATCAACAATATTATTATTATAATCATGAATAGAACTGTCAATAAATGTAACTGCTTTCACAAAGTCTATACACAAATTATCTTTCCATCTGTTTCTACTATCAAACTTATATAAGTCCATATTTCCACATTTTCAATTTCTACCTGGTACATTTTTCCAATACATGTATGTTTCCGGTCAGTTCCTTTATTTCTGGAGTTTGAAGAAAGTGATGGGATGCAAGGTGGTTCAGGGACTTCTCCTGGGTATGCCCTGACAAGGACATCTGCTTCCCATCACACTTGATCGTCTGTGGAACACATACCCCGCCCAATTGATACTAAAAATAGAGAAATTAGAGTTAAACCTCACAATTACATATAAAACTTCTTCACTCGCAGAACCTTCAGAAACACGACACAATGACTTAGCAAACCTTTGATCTCCAATCCATATATACAACCTACAAAGATTAGTGCAAAGACTACCTGATCGAACTGACTCAGTTGACCCTCAAGGAACACGTAAGTCAATTCCTCATAATTCTGTCATGACGATCAGCGAAAGAAAACAGGATTATGCCTATGCACCATATCTCAATCACAACTCCAAAAAAAGTTCACACCCTCTGATGGTGGACTTGAAATACAACCCACACCTTCATAAATATTCTAGTCTTCCAAAAAACTAACAAAAACATGCTGAAACCTAGACAACCTTTACCATGGATTTCACTCCGTAAGTGATTTCCTTCTGGTGACAAACAATCAAACAAGAGGTTTAAGGGTCTTATCATCTTGAAGATGAACAGCAGATCACCTGGGAACCACCCAAGGACAATCTGTAACCCTTCAACTTATTAGAACAACTAGGTAAGATAACCTTATCCCCCAACTGGAAACACACACCTGGAGCCTCGAATATCTGCTCCAAAGTCTGATTACAACTTGCAACACCAATTTGACTCTGAAAGTCAACACAACACTTGAGTGGTACATACATGTTGTTCACTACTCGTACATCAAAATAAACTGGATCTGAAAGTAGAAACACGGCTCTAGTATGACCACCACTTCCTCAGAACAATTGGATGCACAACCTACTTGAGTAAATTCTCTGCTCAACCACAAGGCTGGACAAAGATGTCCCACAGTCCATGTCTTCAAGGGAGAATGGCTCCTGGGGAAAAAAATAGATTGCAACAACATCCTACACACAACTTTTCCCAACTTGGATGCACAATTTATTGGAGTAAACTCTCTTTGTTCAACAATAAGGCTGGACAAAGATGTCCCACAGTCCCTTTCTACAAAGGAGAATGGCTCCTGTGGGAATAACAATAAATTGCAAGAACATCCTACGAACACTCTCACTCAATTTACACAATGACAAATACTTACTCCCATGGAATAAAAATTACAGTCCACAAAACTCTGCAACTTAGATCCACAGAAAATTTACCACCCTTAATGGTTATACACGTTTTACCAAAATTTCTTCCATGACATCTGGAAGCTTGAGTGCTGTCTGCTCACAATCAATAACAACTACCCAAGCTGGGTCACATCCTCACAGACAACTAAAGAGGGAGGCTCCAATGGGTCTCATCTACTCGACAGAAGCTGATCCTCTGGCTGCTCTCCCACACTCTCCAGAACTGGAACTACAGTACAGACTGTCTCCGTCCTTCTCTCTGAAATCTTGGGGTCAGTTCTACTAAAGGACTCTGAATCTGAAGTGAGCGGGCAAGTAACAGGTAGTTTGACCTCCTCCCCTTTACTATTACATTAAAAATTAACAATCTATTCTTCACACCCTATAATTATAATGTCAGCTATTTACAGAGAATATTCCATTTGCACAGCTATTTTAACATTAATCATTATACATTAATGATATACATTAATGATATATCTTTCCACTGATACATAATGGTTTGAGCTAGGTAATATTACATAGGTATAGGGAAGCGGCTGTTTGTTATTATTCTTCCTCACAATACTCTACTTGCTTCTTAATCTCATATGTTTGGTTTATCTACTGAAGCCAACAATATGGATCAGTGCAAGGATTTCAGGTATTCTATCCTTAGTAATAAGATAGCTTGCCATATCATGCAGAGTGAGTTTAGATTTATCTCTATATAGCTCAATTTTATTACAGTCCAAGATGTAATGCTCAAGTGTTTGTCCCGTCGATGTCCCCAACACCAAAACCCTTTGCACTTACTTCATCTAGATCCCTATACAAGCAGAACTGCCAGAAATACCTGTTGCAAAGTCTCATTCGAGCTGAATGACAACGTCTGTTAGTCTGCTAATTTTGTTACTTGTCCAATACACGTTTTTGTTTTGACCATTTCATTGTGATGACAATGGACCTGCCTATGTTTCCAGTTTAACACTGTTCTGTCCTTCAAATTCAATCCAAGAGTTCATTCTCTTCCATGTAGTAGAACCTGGCTCGGAATAAATTCATTTTCACCCGAGTCCTGTCATCAGGACAATTAATGTTCACGAAAATGTGGAAGCTCATTATGTTAGCAGGTATTATGCTGATGGATTGGCTCTACGCTTTTGCTTGTTGTTGCACAAGGCATGCGCTGATAGTGGCCTGCCCTCGAAATTGGGGGGTAGGCTGTATGGTGTGTAAATATATTTGTCCTGGGTAAGGCACAACACTATCTGCAGGATGTGGGTGTAGGTACCAAAAAAGGATGCCGATGGGTGTGTGACTGCCAGATCTGAATATTTCTTTGATTGGTCGAAGAGTAAGTCCCTAAACATTTGTTCCTGTCTATCGAAATTCTTTCTGGATCGACATGTCTAAAAAAATATTCTTGGCATCTCCTGATTTGAGTATCTTGAGATGATTCGGGGCTTAGTGTCCCCTAGGCCCGGTCCTCGACCAGGCCTTCATTTTGTTACCCCCCCCCCCACCCCCTCCAGGCAGCAGCCCTGAGTCACTGTCTAACTCCTTGGTACCTATTTTCTGCTAGTGAACAGGTGTATCAGGTTGAAAGAAATAATTTGCTTATTTGTCTCCGCCTCCACCCGGGGATCGAACCCGGAACCCTCAGACTACTAAACCGAAGCGCTGTCCACTCACCGTCGGCGCCCTCGTCCGAAGGGAGGAATAATGAGTGCACTTGATATCACTATGGCATTTTTCAGCCATTTGTTTAAAGAGCAATCTTTAATTGCAAGTAAGTAATTATCAATAAAGGCACCAAACCGGGGAAGGCAATGGTAGCACCATCAAATTGCAAAATAATCAGAGGGGGCTAAATAGCCCAAGGATGCCAATAGGAGAACAGAAACGCATAAGCGTAACGATATCAAAAGTATCAGAGTCGCCAAGAATTCTATCGAGGACAACGACTTTAATTGGCAATCTTAACTACCTTGGTAGTTAAGATTGCCAAGGCTGAATAACCCAACCGAACCCACCTGTACTTTGCCGCCGATTCAAAAGTTGAGCCCCCATGATGAGTATACTGTTGACGTTGATGATGTTCAGAACGTTGCTGTGGTTGGTAATTTCCTGAATTTACCCGAGGTGGCCACCAGCTCTAGTCCTCGACGGGAACACGAAACCAGCGTTTCGTCAAAGGCATCTCCCCTCCCCCCCCGCCCTCATTCATCTTTTTAGGATTTTTCCAAACGAATTTTAAAATGCAATAGCAAGATTACGCAGCTGAGAGTTTAGGAGGCGGAGAATGTTGGCTAGGGTGACCACGCTGGGTTCACACCTTCAATTATGCTCCAGCTGGCAGAGTTCTGACCTGGCTCTCGTACATGAGCAGTGGACACTTTATCTTCAATTGTAATTATAAGAATGTGATTCAGAGTTGGCAAGAGTAGATATAAAATTGTGTGCAGCATTTGGGATGTCTCCTCCAAGTGTTACCTCAGGTTGTGTGACGGCAGATGTTGTCAACGTCACACGTTGTTGAAGGTCCTACAGACGAATTTTTAGTGCTGGAGTCTTGTGTCGTAGTTCCCTCTAGAGCATTAGGGAGGCTAAATTCCCACCTATCATTACCTGCCGAGTTGTTAGCAATACGAGAGGTCCTGCTGCCGTCAATATCTTTATCTCCCTCCCCCCCCCCCTTTCCTCTCTCCTCTCTCGCCTCTCTCTCTCTCCTCTCTCTCTCTCTCTCTCTACTTACCTACCCTCCTCCCTCCCTCCCTCACTCGGACACTCACCTTGATCCTAAACACATCCTGCCCATACTCTGTCATCTCCACCAGCAGCTCCTCCTTCATGGCCTGCACCACGCGTGCTGAGGTATCCTTCAGCGCCACTCTTAGGCTAGTCACTCCTACAGAAGGGTTCACCGGGGAGGTCTTGATCTCATACCCATGGGAGGAGGGCGGAGGGAAGTAGCAGCTAGGGGCGTCGCCCTGGGGCGCCCACACACACCCCACCTCCAGACATCTCTCCTGGCCCACCCTCGCTGTGAGGAGAGAAAGAAAATGCACGGTAAAACTAGGACATGAAAAGGGACCAACATACAAGGTAGCTCTACATATATCAAGACATCTCAATAGCTGGAACCCGGCCGCTGAGATAGAAGCCAATGGCTATACCTACCATGCCAGCGACGGGACGCAGGTGCGGGAGGCATGATATTCCTACCTGCACTCACCTCGACTACCCAGGTCTGAGGACTTCAAGGATCACGAAGGGAATATTGTTAAATGAATCATAGGAAAGAGGAAGCGGTCGTACATTCGCACAATTATTATATATATTATATTAATATATATTTATATATAATTATTAATTATAATAATTAATACAATATAGGTAGAATAGAGTAAGAGAGAGAGAGTATATAATATTATAAGTCGAGAGAGCCAGAGCATCCGCAATGAGGGATGAGAGAGAGCGCAAGTTAAGATTAATGTTTTCGATAGCTAACTAACCTAAGCAGACAGACAGGTCAGCACTAATAAGGCTAGAAAGATAGTTAGGTAGGTAGAGAGGGTATATTAGTTCAGTCATCTATCTATAATTACTCATAAAATTCCTCTACTATGGTGCATCATTCTAAAAAAATTAAAATATATCTGCTCTCTAGCAATCGCCTGCGTATGCTGAGTGCTTCTGCTACTCTCGATAAAATTTATTATAATATATAAAATATATAAATATTTATTGTGTGCTGCCCTGCAACTGCATTGAACGCGCAAGCCCATCATATCACTTAGAATCTCTTTGACCCGGCCCGGAATTCGAACCCATGCTGCCAGGATCACCCCTAAACCGTACCAGTACCGTGACACCACCGATCATTGGTGGCGGTTGGTCACCTGGTACTGTGTAACGTTTAGGGGTGATCCTGGACGACATGAGTTCGAATCCTGGCCGGGTCCAAAGAGTTCTAACTGATTATATATTATAATATATATATATCGATCATTTCTATATTATTAAATATAATATAATATATAGTCTGCTGCAGGTCTCCTCTGGTGGACTCTCACATAACTCTCTTCTTCTATCATCTATATATTTATATCATATTCATATTCATCTATATCGATTATTAGTAAACTCATATGGTGCCATGTGGGGGCCCTCAGCTTTTTATTTTCTTCTTGGGCTCCATAGCCAGACAAATAACAAGTCATTCAGCAGAGCACCTTGTGGTCATTCTCACTTGACACCTACTCCTCTTTTCTCCTCCCCCCACCCCCCATTATTTGGATGTACCATATATATTTGTTTTATTTGAACTTGTTGCAAAAGAGTTACACATAGGGTACAAAGATGATTATCATAAGTTGTCGATGTTCCTCCAGCTCCTTCCAGAGGCGGGCAGGAACCCTGAATACAGTGTGCATTTCCCCTCTGTATCACTACACATGAGGCGCTGGAAAAGAGAGCTGGCGGCTCTAGGGTCCCCTTGTTGTTTCAATGAGCCTAGAACCCAGTTCCTTTCAAAAAACTGGTAGCTTATATATTATATATATTGATATATATTATATATATATAATACATAAGTTTGTCCATATATAAATATAAATATATATATATATATATATATATATATAGCTATATATGAATATATATTACAATATATATATATATATATATTTATTACATGTTTAAATATTACCGAAAAAGGAGATTAATAATTCTAACACGAATTTTCTCTATATTTCTTATGTATAAAATATATTTCTTATGTATAAAACACATTAGA
>WNGS01142304.1:10772957-10777957 GCA_020271785.1 Procambarus virginalis | reverse complement strand
TGTGCAGCTGGACACTCACAACAGTGCCAAACTGCCCAAAGTAACGCAGCAGTAGGGCCTCATGAAACTCCAAGGGCGCACAATGGACACTCACATAGGATAGGGCTCTACTAGGATCCGAGATCGACACAGTACCAGCAGCATCCGGCAGGGGGAAAGGCCAACCCTTGTAGCGGCGGAGAAACTCACGGAATGCTGCCTCCGCCATAAAGTTGATAATTACCCGGTATGCAGAGACCAGTTCCACACCGTAGATATCTGCCACAGGGACATGCAACATGTCGCACATCACGAGCTCCACTTTAGGGTACCCAACCCGTCTAGATAACTCCTGACCCACAGAGTGAGTCCGCACCACAGGGGTTAGAGGTCCCCCCATCACATAAGCCACGTCAACACCCAACTACCACCTCGCAGCGTCAAGCAGCGACTGGCAGCTCAAACCAAACGTCTGCGCCCTCCAATGGCAGGGAAGCGAATCCCACAATATTTATTGATAACTGTCTTCACCAAATGGTGCTTGCAGGGGTTGAGCCTCAGCTCTTTGGTCCCGCTCCAACTGCGCCGAATTTCACACCACTAACTTACATGAGAACCATTACTGAGTTATGTGTATGTCGAGAGAAAGCTTTAAGCCAGAGTGACTATGTAAGGCTGGGAAGCGATATGAGGATTTGGAGTTGGATATGTGGACAAGGAGCAAGGATATGAGGATAAGGAAGTGGGGCATGAGAACGGCGTAAAAGAGTGGTAGTGTTTCCTTCCACTGTACCGTCCAAGTGGATGGAACAGTTTGTGTACAAAAATGTCAATCAAGACCCAATTTCTGTTAGATACGAAGCTTCACAAAGACGATAGACATCTTCAGGTGTGGTAGAGGATTTTTAACAGTAAACACGATGTACATCATAGTCTTGATGGGAGGTGGGGTTAGAGGGTGGTGGAGGGGATGTCATCTGGCTCAACATATCTTGGCTCAGCGGTATGGCGTGCGTCTGGCAGTCACCGAAACGCTGGTTTGATCCACCTGCTCTGCTCTGACGATTTGTTCACAAAATATGTTTTACATACTAACTTGATTTGTATATCTATTGGATGGCATAAAGAAGGTCCAGTTAGAAGTGTGAAATGTTTTAGCTTTAATTTGTATTAGATTTCTAAGCCATGAGTCCTAACAAGGGAATGAGGTGATTTGACAAGGGGAAGGTGAATCCTTTACCACACACACCTGTGTTCACAAACTCTAATACAGAAATTACGACATGTATTTGCAACAATTTGTGTGTGACACTCCGAACATGTGTTCTGATGCACTTCAGTAGCATATAATGGGTCTCGGAAGTACAGTTGTGAGTTCGTTCCCTACTCACTATCAGGAATCGTGAGTTCGAATCCCGAGCGGTAGGGAAATAGTTGATAGGAGGGCCGGGAACTTTCCTGTTGCCTAAGGCTATTGTTTACTAAGCAGTAAATAGTAACACCCAGGACTCAATCAACTGTTGTGGGGTTACATCATAGGGATGTAAGTCTTGAGGAAGCCTTGACTTAGACTTTGCATCCGAGAGGAGAAAAGTCTACCCTTCAAGAATGATTTCAAGAATCTGTCAAACTCTTCAAAATGATATATAAATTATGAACAGGAACCCTCTAAAAGTTAACTTCTAAATAAAAAAAACTTTTAGCACAAAGTCTAACATTTGAGGCGCTCACTTTTAACCAAATTTTCTTTAAACAAAGATGCAACAAAGGACATAATTAAGTCCCAATCAAGTAAAGGTCACCTTCCTCTCAACACTACTATGAAATCCATCACTAATATTAGAAATCAGTACATCCAAGACACTCAGCTGCCAGCCATTCTCAGTTTCAATTATAAACTATTTATTACTGTGTTTAGAATTAAGATAATCCCTAAGAAGTTCAACAGGCACTAAATCAACCTCCTCCCCCCCTAAAAAGAAGCAGTGTCAACATATACACAAAAGGTTTAAATTCAAAAGGACGAGCATCAAGTCAATTTTCTCATTTGAGATAAATGTCATTACACAAAGGACAGGGCCAAGGGGGTGAACCAGGTGTACTCCGTCTAACAATATAATTCATTACACAGAGAAATCCCAGTAACGAGATATGTCAATAAGTAAATCCACGTGAGCTGTGGGGAGGATTCGAACGTATGCGTGCCCAGATGCACGCTCAAGACGACTACAATACAAGTTAATAATAATAATAATAATAATAATTCATTATTATTATTACTGCTGTTATATGCCTCTTATATAAAATGATATTATAGTAATAATTACAATAATATTATTAAATATAATATAAATATAATAGGCATATAACAGCAGTAAAAATAATAATACAATAGTAATTTATATTACTTTTATTAACATTCCATCTTCAAACAATATTAAAAATACAACTGCATAATATATTAACAAGGCATCCTTAATGGTGCCAAACTACCCAACCATGTAGCAACTAGTCCAGCTGAATGGCCCTGTCAAGGCCATTAATTGGGGGGGGGGGATTCCAGTTAATGGGTGATCAAGTTTGGCAACAGTTCACACGATGCCAGATGTTATTGTTCATGCAAATAAAAAAATATATTAATAAATTTAATTATAAATTGGGAATATTTCTTGTCTTTTGCGAGCAAAACAATTAATAATCTATATATCTATATAAATAAAAATGTAAATGTTCGTTTGTTCAAAATCGCTAATCTCCGAAAGTTCTTCACACGATTGCTTTGAAATTTTGACACAATGTTGCATATGAATAGGCACATGTTTTTATATACTTACTATATACATGCCTCACCTGTGTCGGAGAAAAAAAACGTTTTTTTTTTTTTTTATAAACAGCGCCATCTGTTGGACGTAAGAGCAACACACTCACACACACTTTACTAAATATGTTATGATTTCCACTTCAATGTTTCCGATTGCATTAATAAATTGAATTTTCAGATTTCGATTTATTTTAATTTTGATTTAAATATTTTGGTGACATTGTGTTGGAATTTAACTGTGTTGTTTACCACACTGTTCATTTCGTAAGTATAAATATAGATGCCAAACTGTAAAAGGTAAAAAGTTCTTCTTTTTTCAGAAACAGCGCCATCTGTTGCACGTAAGAGCCATACACACTATAAAATATATGTTACGATTCATTTCAATCTTTCCAGTTGCATTGACAAATTAAATTTTCATATATTTTAATTTATTTTCATTTTGATTATAATTATTTTGTGTCGGATATTGTGATGGAATTTAGCCCCTGTGTTGCTTTACCATTACTATTCATTTCGGGAGTATAAGTATAGATGAAACACATCTGTGATAGTAAAAACATGCATTTTAGAAAAACAGTGCCGCATCTGTTGCACGTAAGAAGCAACACACGTATACTAAATATGTTACGATTCCATTGTCAACTTTTCCGATTTCATTCGATAAAATTTAATTTCATAGATTTCAAATTATTTCATTTTTATTTATATATTTTGTGACACTGCATCCGGAATTGAGCTTGTTGCTTACCATAGTATACCATTCATTTTATGAGTATAGTTTATTTTTTGTATTTCTTTCATTGTTTTTCATTTCGTTTTTAAGTGTTTTCTTTTTTATCAGTGATCGGGAACATACAGATCATTTGATGTTCCCTAATTTTCTGATGGAAACATCACGATCATTTGGGAATGCATCGGACGAGGGAAGTCGGGGGAATTGTGGGCGGGAGGACAAGGGGTATGGGGCTGTGGGGATTGTTACTGAGGACGGGGACAAGGGATGGGGGTAATGGTTGGGAGAGAATTTCCACACAATGTTCCATTCACGATCAGAGCATTTTTTTTTATATATAGCATTATTCTATTGATGGCACGTCTGTGACAGAAGAAAAACATGTTTTTTTAAAAACTGTGTTTTTAATGTATTTATTCGTGGAAGAGAAATCTTCGAAAAACCTCTTTACCGATTGCTTTGAAATTTTGATATCTTGAAAGGATACCTCGATCAACCAGGCTGTGACTCATATCAGGCAGGCTGCGAGCAGCCGCGTGTCAACAGGCCTGGTTGACCTAGTCCGCAGCAACAGAGGAGGCCTGTCGACAGACCAGGCCCGCGATGGTCGCTGAGCCCCGGAATCACCTCAAGCAAACCTCAAGGTAAGGACGATGGGACTGGGGAGTTGGGGATGGTGGGGGCTAGGGGACTAGGGAATGGAGAATGATGGAAAGGACAAGGAGACAGGAGAGTGGGGGATGGTGCGAAGGAACAGGTGAGAGGGGAATGATAGGGAGGCCAGGGGGACGGAGGAGTGGGAGATGGAGGAGAGTACAAGGGGACGGTGGAGTGGGGGATGGTGAGGAAGACACAGGGATGGGGTAGGGGGAAAATGGTGGGGAGGACGAGGGGACGGAGGAGGGGAAATGGCGGGGAGGACTGGGAGACAAGGGGAAGGTTGCTGTGGCTATGCAACACACGTGCATTGCTGAGCCACAGCAACGAGTGGCCGGGTACGGTTAGTATATATATTATATATATATATATATATATATATATATATATATATATATATATATATATATATATATATATATTGTGACGATAATCTCTTATCAGGATTTAGCCTGCTATTTCTGTGTCTCATCCCGTCCTCATCAATATACAAGATACGTTTTGTAGTGGCTAAACGTATATATTAAGATAGCCACACGTACCAGCAACTCCCTCCTCCCCCCACTCCAGCACCTGCTGTACGCACCTGGTCGACGCGCCGAACCCTTCAACTGCCTAACTAGCGACTTGAAGCCATCCAGCTTCCTCATTGGCCGCCAACCAACACGCCACGCCGGTTCCTCGCCAATCACAAGTCCTCGCCAATCACAAGTCCTCGCCAGCTATTGTTGGGGTCCCTTGCGTTTCTGCCAGCCAGAATATTGTGTGCTCTCAAGCTATGAACACCTAAATGACTCACCTTGTGTG